>VUYV01000045.1:5584365-5629719 GCA_008711295.1 Anarhynchus alexandrinus
TCCTCTCCTCTCCTCTCCTCTCCTCTCCTCTCCTCTCCTCTCCTCTCCCAGAGTGCATGAATGGCAGTGGTAAGAGCATCCTACATGAAGAGGAAATAAAAACTGATGGTGCCAAGCTCTGTCATGTGTTTCTTATATATGGATTTGCAGCATGCTAGCAATAAGCAAAAATGCTATTAAAATAAACAAATCAATACTTTTATTTCTGAACTACTGAGAAGGCTTCCTTGGAATCACAGAAGTGTTTTGGTTGGAAGAGACCTTTAAGATCATCAAGTCCAACCTTTAATCTAACATTGCCAAAACCACCACTAAACCATGTCCCCCAGCACTACATCTACATGTCTTTTAAATACCCCCAGGGATGGCGACTCAGCCATTTCCCTGGGCAGCCTGATCCAATGCTTGACAACCCTTTCAGTGAAGAAATGTTTCCTAATATCCAATCTCAACCTCCCCTGGTGCAACCTGGGGCTGTTTCCTCTTGTTCTGCAGTGCCTTTTGCAGTTTACAGTCCCTTGCAGTGTTGCAGTTTGCACTACGTTTGATATGACAAATCCTTAGCAACATTTCTGAAGTCTGAAGCCTTTCAACATGCTTTGACTGCCAGTGTATATGCTTTCAGAGGTGTAACATTTGTGTGATCAAACTTCCAAAAGACCTTGAAATTATCAGCTTCAAATTAGTGTTATACTATTATGTGGGAAACAAAAATGAAGAATAAGAATCTAACCACTTCTTTGAGTACCAGTACCTTAATCAGTGGGCAAAACTCCCATTTTCTTGCTAGCCTATTATTTATAAAAATGTTGATTTTTTTTTTCCAAGTTGCCAGGGGATACTTTAAATAAAGCAACATCTATAATTTCATATTTGAATATATACCACAGAATTCACAGACCAACTCCAACATAGCAATCCTGAAAAATGAAAAGGAATAAGTTAATTTGCAGAAAGAACATTTTTTAACACTGTTAAGAACCTGGGGAAATAAGGAACTAAACATTTGCATTCTGTTACTGTTTTAAAAAGCTGTGTTTCTAACCATCTTCTTCTAACTAGGATAGTAAAACCAGTGCCAGTCTGCAGTTGCCATTTCTGCAGTTCCAGAGCTCTCTAAGAGTTTTTCGTGACTTATGGAGAATTGCAGGTTGCTGTAAATAACAGGACATATTTGGTAAGAAAACTTATGCATTTGCTTGTGTGTCTTTAAATTGGTCCAATTAGAATTTCAATGTTTTATACCAATAAATACATAATTTTAATTGCACAACTGAATATGTACTCTCAAATATTTGGACCCTCAAAGCAGATAGATCAGAAGTTATGAAAAAAATATCCAGTGCTTTTTGTCACTTCTATGGAATCCCTGATTCTTGTCAGCATCATCTGCTATAAAGAATTCGTATTCATCTGCAGCAAGTACAAAGCACTAATGTTTAAACAGCTTCAGGAAACTAGTGCCTTGCTGTGAAACCTTAGCAGCATCTCAAGCCACCTATAGACTGGTCTATTAGACCAGTGAACTGTTTAATTACTGGGATTACTGGTATTATTTGACTTAGTATCTGTGTCTTCTGTCAACAGGAAGGTAAAGTAATAAAGCACTTAATAAAACAGAAATGCACATACAAATTTTCTGTAGTTTGTCTGAGTTGAGAGTAAAAGCCTCAGAGTGTTTCTTGTGCAGTGTAGGAAAAAAACACTGATGATCCTGTTTTGAAGACTCCTGTTTCAGTGGAGAGTTTCTTAATGCCCTTAATTGTCTAAGCAAGCCTGTGTTAAATTCCTAGGGACAGGTGCTTTGTAGCTTGGTCTCCAAAGGATATGAGGCTTACATCCACACAATATGCATGTGTTTATGCATGTGAAGGTCTCCAACTGCCTGACTAAAAAAAAGCCTTGTAGGGTTCTCAAAGCTATTCTGTTCCTAGGCTGCCAAAGAAGAGAAAGACATGATTAATGCACCAACAGAGGGGGGGAAACAGCAATTATAAGCACAGCCTCTCAGAGATTCCACAAAGGAAAGAGATGCTGTGAAAATCCCAACTGCACAGAAGCTTCTGATGGACATTGCACTCAGATACAACAGGATGCAACCACAAGATGTAAGAGCATTTTCCTTTTTTGTTACAGTGCTCAAGCTTTACCTGTTCAGACAAGGTTAGTGGGTGACTTGAGGGAAGTTTGGGTCAAATTTTTGTTCTGGATATTGCTGTACTATGGAAAAAACCTTTTAGCTGGGTGTCCACAAACATCTTGTCTCGAAACACATAATGTATCCCAAAATAAGTTGCTGACCACTTCTAAGACACCATTCATAGAAACAGGAGTATTTTTGCTACAGAAACTGAACTCTGGGCTTGGAAGGAAAGACTGACCAAAGGCACAAGACATCTCTCAACTTAAATACGGTTACCGGATGTCATCCTGAAATGGAGACATAAATAGTTTTCCAACATAACTTCCAAATTAAATAATAATAATAACAACAACAAACAACAACCAAACAAGAAAAAACTTCACGTATAAGACCATAATCAGCTTGGAGAAAATGATTTTTACTTATAGTGCAAGTTTTCCCATAAAATAGGGTAAATACCACAAAAACTGGTTAAAGTGTGCTGAAGATTGCAGGAGGGAGATACTGTTTTAAAGACAGAAAGACCTACTAGGTTTTGAGTGTGCGTACAAGCTGAGTTGGGACGATAAATGGATTATTTGTGAGTGTTAGCAAAAGATTGTCAGGCTTCACACGTGAATAAGTGGTTACAGCTGAAAATACTGCTTTTTCTCTGTTGCACATCTTCGAGCATAGTTCAATTCACATTTAAGTGCCAAGAGGACATGTGAAAATGGAGGAAAGCTAGATATAAAATACTGATACATTTCTATCAGCAGAGTCACAGTCAGGATTTTTCTGGATTCGAAGCCATGAAAGGAGCAAGCACCCTGACTGTCTTAAGGGTGTGATAACCCTTATTTATCTGTAGTGGCAAGACAGCTGATTCCTCTGCTTTCCAAGATGCAGCCATTCACATTCCCTTCCAGTGGTAATGAGGGTAGTTTTCCTGTACTCTTTACATTTTGTTTTCGGTTGTTGCCTCCCTTCTTGATAGTTGTTCTAATCATCATTTTGCTGAGAGAAATTCAGGCAGAATTCCTCTGGACACTTGTGATAGGAAGCAAGGAAAGGATACAACCATAACCTGATGGAGACATCACTGGTTTTGAGCGTGTCAGCACCATGCAACAGACCGTTGTGCTGAAGTTGAACAGAAAAAGCTGTTCGCTTCTGCAGCTCCTGCCTGGCAGAAGCACATGCAGGGTGGGACAGAACCATAAGATACTTACTTGGTCCATAAGACAAGATAGTCCTGCCCTTTTGGCACTGAGTGTAATGAGCACACATGTCACCGCATTAACATGCTTACATTGTTTCCAGGCTCGATGTTAGTGAAAATAGCTGACTCTGCACTTTCGCTTTTCTTGAGCTAAACATATATGATGTTAGCCACTTCCTTACTCCTGTATTTCTAGGTGAATATGACTTTGTATTCTGTGGGAAAATATGTATGCTCCCTGAGGTATATACAGAATCTGAGATTACGCTACCACATTTATATACTGATATTAAGCAATAAATAAGGAATGTTGTTTAAACTAACAATTTGATTAATGAAAATGGAACACAACAAATTCTATATGAAAAAATGTACACTATACACTTGCAACAGACACTCACTTCCTATATTAGAATTTAATCATCTGTGCATCTCTATTAAGAAAATTCATGTAAATCACTCTAATATCTGCCCTAAAAGTACTGCAGCTGGAAAAGCTGCTTGCTTGAATGCAGGTCAGTGCTTCCAGCTGCTCAGGTTACATCAGAGATA
Organism: Anarhynchus alexandrinus; assembly: GCA_008711295.1. Taxonomy (NCBI): domain Eukaryota; kingdom Metazoa; phylum Chordata; class Aves; order Charadriiformes; family Charadriidae; genus Anarhynchus; species Anarhynchus alexandrinus. Next base: position 5,588,262 of record VUYV01000045.1, read on the forward strand.
TTCAACTTGTGCCAGACCCTTCCTTCCCTTCCCTGAGGCCCAGAGTGGACTTATTCCCTATAGAAATAAGAGAAGACCTTGGCAAACGTGCACAGCATTACATACAAAGCAATGCAAACAACATAAAATCTGACACAATTACAGCTTATTAAATATGTATTTACCAGTCCTCATATTGGTAGGCCAAAGAGATCTTCTTACTGCGGCTGTGTCAGAACAGTCAGTCAGACTAAGGCAATTGGGATGGTATCTGTAGATCCCAGATGGTTATACAGATAGAGTAGATTAAAAGCATAGCTCAATACCATAGTTTTCTAAAATGGAGAGCAGCTGTGGGAAAGAGAGTTGGTTTTCTGCTGGGGATTCAGTTAAAGGAACTTCATAAGATCTTTAGGAAATGTTAGGCTTTCACCCAGTGAGAACCAAGCTCCTCCAACAACATGTCTGAAACCACTACTCACATTTTAAAATCTTGGTCAATCTTTTTTTCCTTTGTATACATATTAGCACATATGTTACTTGCTATTAATGAGATATTTGAACATAAATAGTCACTGAAATTACAAGAAGGCTGCCCAGGGAAGTGATTGGGTCACCATCCCTGGAGGTATTTAAAAGACGTGTAGATGAAGTGCTGAGGGACGTGGTTTAGTGGTAACTTGGCAGCGCTATGTTAATGGTTGGACTTGATGACTTTAAAGGTCTCTTCCAACCAAAACAATTCTATGATTCTACAATTCTGTGTGCTTAAAAGCAGAGCAATGCAATGGACAGGGTAACCACCTGACATGTCACCTGTAAATTGGAAATACTATACAATGTTTGACATTTATTTAATATAGACATACATCATGTAATTTTGTTGTATACTCAACAGAACAATCATTGCGTAAAAATGGAATAGATCACTTTATGTGACAGGCACATTAAAGCTAATGCTGAGCAGAGAAGTGGGGATTATAAACACCTTTATTCTCTTTTGATCATCCTTAGGGCAGGTGCCCCAAATCAGCTTTTCTAACTAACTCACATCCATTACTTCAGAGCCACGAAACACAGAAGACGTTGTATGTATGGAGAGCTTCCATTTGGGGATGAACAAATGGTTCAACAACCTGTAAAGACACACAGGTTTTATGAAAAAAGATCCCAACTGAGGCAGCAAGACCAAAAAGCTTCACCTGAAGATTTCTTTCTATTCTTACCTCAAAGGTAGGGATAATGATTGATCCATCTGGCAAGGTTGTTTTTTATGGAGTAATTAGTGTTTGAAAGGACTGCTGAATATGAAGAAACCAATGTAAAACGGTATGTGTCATTATTAAAAGAAAATCAGTTACAGCTCTAGAGCTCTCTGAAAGCTTTAACAGTTATTGTTGAAGTCAAGTACATATCCACAGTCAGTCATTATCTTTAAGAGAATGCCAGCTTTAAAGGGAAAAGTACAGATTTTAAACACCACTTACACATTAGTGTTTCAATAGAAGCTAAGAGGCCTCATTACATAATAAATCCTGGACACAAGAAAGAGTAACAATTCTAATATTAATGCTACTAATGATCACTGATGACAAATGGTACGCAGGTTTATTATTTCAAGCAATTGTCCGTGACTACTTAACCAAATTTTTTGACAAATATATTTGGCTCCACTTGTATCTCTTTCCACTCCTGCTGATCTGGAATAAACATTAATGGAGAGTAAATGTTAAACTCTGTACAAAGAGTCACAGAAACTGAATGCAAAGGGCCTAATTCTCTGGTGGTGCAACCGTGGAATTTTGCCAGCACAGAAATTTGGCTCTACACATGCACACACAAGCAACTAACTGCCAGTTTCTGTGCATACAGCCAAATGCAGAACAGAAACAACACGTAAGTTAGCTGGGCTCTCACAAGTAACCAACACATTCTGGTTACAAATAGCAAATAGTCAAATAGGTGCATGATTAATTCAGAGTAAAATTCAGTCACATTCCCAAAATACTTTTGTGAAACAAAGGCATTAACAGAAATCTATCTGAAGAGGCTAAATTTGTCAGAGTAATTATTCACTGTGCAGTAGTCCTTTATGTATAGTGCTGGGGTTAGCAATAAAGCAAGGAAGAGTTATGGTATACAACAGCAATGCAGAGCGGTTCTTCAGCAAAACAAGCAAATATAACAGTAAGGTAAGCAAAGAGAACAAAGAAGAAGCGGCGTGCTGCTGAAGATGTAAGCAGTGTTTAGTCCAAATTCAGCAAGACCTAGAAAGCAAGAGCGTCTTCTGTAACCAAAATGTAGCTGAGAATATGATACAGTTGTGGAATTCTGTATTTATGGAAAACTTTTAAAAAGTTTCTTAACTTTTAAAAGAACTTTTTTAAAGCAGGAAAAAAAAGGTATTTCAAGCATACTCTCGACCTGTGCAAGATTCAATTAGTAGTCTCTGTCACAGCTGGAGAACTATTGGGAAACAAATCGTTAAAAATCCCACAGGGCAGCATTGCTAGACATCCGAATAAATTTGAGTTGCACTACTCACAGTGAAAGAGTGAAACAGCTGTACAACAGACACTTGGTCATTCCTCTTGTGTCACAGCTGGAAATCCATGGATGCACTGGGCTGCCTTGCTGAGAGGATTAATGTGTGACTGCTTTTGGTCCTGGGTGTTCTTCCTTTTCTGTTTCCGACTAGCAGACCACTGTTGGATGAGCCATTGAGCCCACAGTGCTTATACGAGTACATCAGAGATACAAAGCTAAAACCCTCTGCAGCACTTTGGGGTTAAGATATGGCTTTATTACTATTCACTCATCTAAATTTTTGTCCTGCCAGTGACCTCTGTTTTCATGGGCAATCAGTTCACAGCACTACCTCAGCAAGGTGAATTAGCACGTCTCTGGAATTTTTACACACAATGAGACCTGGTCTGTCTTTAAAAGCCACAGAAAAAGGAATCTTTTAAAACTACTTTCCACGTGGAAGACCACTTCTTTGGCCTTTGTTTTCCATGATCACTCCTCTTTCACATACAGTTTGCAGACCTTTAAAGACACAACAGATTCAGAAAGGACTTCCAGGCTGAGGTCTCTGAGATCATAAAATAGAATAGATTGGGTATCTCTGCAGACTAAAATTTGTATTCCTAATTTTTTAAAATTCTTTTTCATCTTCTCTTCTTTCTTCATCCCTTGTATTTTCTGGCACAGGATGTTCTCCTGCTTTTATACATGTATTATTTCATCAAGCAAACATCAATATCAGAACAGAATGCCACAGTTGAGATCAGGCTGGTTTACTGTATTTTACCGTTTAGTCAATTCTGAACAGAAAAGCTAATAAATTAACAAGGTTACACTGTACCAGCTAGAGCTGTCTGAGACTGAGCTGAGACACAGAAATATTTCCTGGAGCAACTCAGTCATACAGAGCCGAGCAGCCTTTGTTCACAGCCGATTATTCTGTTTTTCCCAAAGACATTTATTAATACATAATGCAATGGAGCAAAGGCTCGCTGTGTTCTTTGCTTCCTACATGATGCCTCTGTTCTTCCAGGAGCAAAGAGAACAATCTCGTATGACCTCCTTGCATTGTACTCATTTAAGAAGAAATACGATCCATCATTCCATATTTAATCTACACTTTCTGATTACCTGATCATCTGATCAGCTACCAAAGATATTTATATTCTACGAGATCAGCAGGAAGGTTTTGGAAATAGCACTTCCTGAAGTGACTTTTCAGCTATCCTTCTCTTGTCAAATTGCACATTAGTCTCTTGTGATGAATAATAGGCTATATTGTTGCTCAACATGTATGACAGGAGAAGGGAGTGATAACTAATGATAAATTCAGATCATTTTGATAGACCAAACTGAATTCCTTTGGCTTCGTGAACAATAGGCTCTTGTGCAGCCAGTGTCATATATCTGAAAGCAGAAAAAGAAATCTGACTTTAGAGGGTATCCATTGCCTATAATCAAGAGACTTTCAAACCAAAGCTTTTGCTGCAAAGCAAATGTGACCTTCTATAGTTAGGCAGCGTACTTACTTCTTTCATTTTCTTCTGTAAATGAAATTAGTGAGACCTTTACTAGAAACATTTACGGAGCTGCTGTAGGTTTGAACAATTTGAAGATTCATTTCAAAACAGAGAAATTAGAACAAAAAAGCAGGAATTATGAATAAATTCAGAACAAATATGACACAAAACTCAACAGAACTTGGGAAAAATATAGAACTCAAATGAAACATGACTTCAAGGGTAAAAATTAAACAAATCAATCTATTCTATTTGCCCCTCAAAAAGATTTGCCTCAAAAGAGGTTTTCTGTCAAGAGGGAGTTCTCTCATGTGAAGTAAAAAGGCAAAATGAGATCAGATTTTCATACCTACATGCAATCAGACTGAGTAGAAAGAGACGTATTTTTCCACCTGTAAGATAATTAAATTCTGGCTTAACCTATCAAAAGATGTGATGGAGTTCCTATCATTTTAAATCAGGACTGCATAACTTGATAAAAATATTCTATTCTCAAGATATAGACATGGTTCAAAATTTATTAAGTAGTTCTCTACCGGGTATTGTACTAAAAATTAGACTTGTTTCCCTAAAAGACTTTTCAGGCCTTTATATCTATAAATGTAAGCATAAATTACTATGCATTTCATTTTATACTAAATGATAAACTATACCAGCTTCTGACAATATCCATTTAGCAAAACATACACTGATAAATTCAGTAATATTAGTCTATATTTAGAAATGCACAAGTAGCCTCATAAACTGTTTCATATGCGGTAACACAAACTTTTATTTACTTTCTGTATAAGCTAAAGGTCATGCTATAGAACTTACTGTTTTGAAGACTGAATTACCTTACGCACACACATATATCTAGTCTTCCTTAAAATGCATCCTTCTTATGTATTTTTAAACACATTTTCTGAAGTCTTCAATGAATGAGACTGGGAAGTCTCCTGATCTTTCAAGACTATTTAGGTCTTAGAGATTAATTATTCTTGCAGTCATAAAGTGCCCTTTGGTCCTATATTTCCAAAATTTCTCTCTTTAGTTTTCATAGCTCTTCATAAGATATTGAAATGATTAATATATCTTCAATTTACAAGATTAATATAGTACAGCTGTTACAGATGTGACAGACTAAGGATACCGGCATGGAAGAGTTTGTCCAGAGAGTAAGTTTTGTGCAGCTAAAGCTTATCACATTTTACTTCAAGTAGACCATGAAATATAGGTCAGGATTCAACTCCCTAAATAAGTGTTTAGTGCCATTTGAAACTTCTTTGAACGTCCTGTGAGGTGTCCACTTGCTGTTCCAGAAAAAGGGGAGCATGATAGTGCCCTTTAGGTCGTGTCATACATGCCAGTCCCACGCAGATGTCTCTTATGTCTCAAATGGCACTAATTGTCTGTATTGAGGCAACTGAATTTAAGCTGATAGAGAGCAAAGAGAAACAAGAAATGCACTCAATATCTCAGTTTCTTCCAAGTGTTCAAGAGTTATATCTATAGAGCATAGGTCAGACTCCTCCAGGATTTCATGAGTCCACACATGGGCTTCTTTTGAAAAGTGAAGTCTATCATCTACAGTGTCTCGAAATAGTTAGTGTCTTCCTTACCTGGTCATACAATTGAAACAGTTACCATTAATATTAAAACAAACAAACAAACAAAAAAAAAACAATAAAAAGCCAACCAAACAAAAAATACACCCCCCAAAAAAAACCAACAAAAAAACCCCAAAACACCCTCACAAAACCTTCCCTCCTCTTGTCTTTCCTGCCAGACTTTATTTTAAGATTTCTGATGTTAGATTCTTCCTTCTAGACTCACCAGCCCTCAGAGAATTCCCCGTCAGAAGGTTCCCAAATGAGCATCATTAGGAGATCAAAGTTTTCCAACAGTTGATCTGTTGCTTGGTTACCAATTCCCTGGAGTTATGACTTGACAAACTGCTTTGTCCTGAGCAGAAGTCGACATTTTGTCCAAAGGGGTTTCCACCTGAAAAGAGGATCATCAAGATTTAACAATCCTCTGATGTCACCTTGGATCCCCCTCCTTTGAAATTGCAGCGTGGAAAACACTGAAAAAAAGGAGGTAAAAAGATGATAGAGAGGCACTTGTCCCACATACAAAATGCATTTTACAATCTTAACACACAGACTCAAGGAGCATCTCCAGTATCAAACAGAAATCAAAAGTTTTGCACAGACAGAGTCATTGTGTCATATCATATTTGGATATGGATATGGAAATTAAAATTCTGGCTCCTGAAGCTTGAAATGTGAAGGACATCCAATTTAAAAGTTCCGGCATAAATTTAATAAAGAGCTGCCTTATTTAAGACATTAAGATTAAAAAATATCTGGATGGCACCTAAGACATTATAAAGCTATGATTTTCTAAATATTTATCACTTTGTACATTCTCTAAAAAAGTCTTTCCCATGCAAATAATTAGAATTTCATTTTTTTAAAAATGAGTCTTGGGAATTAACAAAAACTCAATTCTCTGTTCCAAATTCTGAATGCAAATATGGAAAAGACAGCACCTAGTACAAAGGGTTTGTGTAATTTTTCTACAGAAAGGTCAATGTGGACAAAAGGATTTTCATGTCAATATCAAACTTTATGTCCTGCTCAGTCTTCACCTTGCCAGAAAGTGATGCATTTTATTACTTTTCGATATGAAAGCCTATTATTTCTTCAAGCAATATTCAAGCAATTCTTGATCAATAACAAATTCTCCCACCTAGTTTTATTTGAGGACATTTGATATCTGGGCATTAGTCATCCTTTTAAGACTGAAATAAATTAAATTTAAAATAAAACTAAATGTCTTTTTCCGTTTTTGCTTTTTTTTTTTTTAAATAATAATAATTTTTTAACTCATCAGGAAAATCACCAAGCAAAAAACTACACTTTATATGCATACGAGCATGGACCATAACAGAATGCATTATACATAGAATGCATATATATACACATAGAATGCATTAACCTGGACTGGTGCATGGGGTTATTCCTTGCTGTGTGCGGGATCCTACACTTGCTTTTGTTGAATTTCGTCAGGTTACTCTCCGCCCAACTCTCTAACCTGTCCAGGTCTCACAGCACAGGCAGCACATCCTTCTGGTGTGTCAGCCACTCCTCCCAGTTTTGTGTCATCAGCAAATTTGCTGAGGGTACACTCTGTCCCCTAATCCAGGTCATTGATGAATATGTTGAAGGCTGGACCCAGTACTGACCCCCGGGGAACATCGCTAGCTACCAGCCTCTAACTGGACACTGTGCCTCTGATCACAACCCTCTGAGCTCTGCCATTCATCCAGTTCTCAATCCACCTCAGGCTCAACTCATCTAACCCACACTTCCTAAGTTTACCTATGAGGATGTTATGGGAGATAGTGTCAAAAGCCTTGCTAAAGTCAAGGTAGACAACATCCACTGTTTTCTCCTCATCTACTGAGCAAGTCATGCCATCATAGAAGGCTGTCAGACTGGTCAAGCGTGATTGCCCTTGATGAACCTATGTTGACCACTCCTGATAACCTTCTATTCCTCCACATGTTCAGAATGAGCTGTTCCATAACCTTTCGAGGGATGGAGGTGAGGCTGACTGGCCTGTAATTTCCTGGGTCCTCTTTCTTGTCCTTTTTGAAGACTGGAGTTACACTGGCTTTCCTCCAGTCCTCAGGCACCTCTCCTGCTCTCCATGACCTTTCAAAGATGATGCAGAGTGGCTTAGCAATAACATCTGTCAGCTTCCTCAGCACTCGTGGGTACATCCCATCGTGGTCCATGGATTTGTGGGTGTTGAGCTTTCCTAAATGATCTCTAACCTGATCCTCCTCAACCAAAGGCAAGTCTGCCTTTCTCCAGACTTTTTCTTTCACCTCCAAGGTCTGGGATTGCTGGGGGCCAGCCTTAGCAGTAAAGACTGAGGCAAAGAAGATATTCAGTAATTCCACCATCTCTCTATTCTCTGTCACCAGGGCACCCATCTCATTCAGCAGCTGGCCCACCTTTTCCTTAGTCTTCCTTTTGCTACTCATGTACTTGAAGAAGCCATTCTTGTCCTTGACACCCCTTGCCATTTGATTCCAAGTGGGCCTTAGCCTTCCTTGTCGCATCTCTGCATATTCTGACAGTGTTCCTATATTGCTCCCAAGTGGCCAGTTCCTTTTTCCACGTTCTGTAAACTTCATTCTGCCATTTGAGTTTTGTCAGAAGCTCCTTGCTCATCCATGCAGGTCTTCTGCCTCCTTTGCTTGATTTCTTACTCATAGGGATGAACCAATCTTGAGATTGGAGGAAGTGATGTTTGAATATTAACTGGCTCTCTTGGACCCCCCAGCCTTCTAAAGACCTAACCCATGGGATTCCTCCAAGTAGGTGTTTGAAGAAGCCAAAGTTAGCACTCTGAAGTCCAGGGTTGTAATCCTACTTATTGCCCGGTTTCTTCCATGCAAGATCCTGAACTCCACCTTCTCATGGTCACTGCGGCCAAGGCTGTCCCCAGCCTTCACATCCCCAACCAGCCCTTCTCTGTTAGTACAAGGTCCAGCAGCACACTTCTCCTCTTTAGCTCCACCTGTGTCAAAAAGTTATCATTGATGCTCTGCAGAAACCTCCTGAACTTTAATAGAGTCCCATTTGCAGTTTGACTCATAGCCAAACCAGCATTTGACAGCAGATAATATAGGTACGGGGCCATTTGGAGCTGGCTGGCCTTGCCAAGAGTGACGCTCAGCCTCAAGCAGTTGCTACGGGTTGGCAGTTGCACATCTTGGGGATTGCGGACCTTCAGAGATAGGATGTCATTTGCAGACGGATCTTGGCTGGTGGAACGATATTCACGGGCTGCTGCGGAGCCGCTCCTCAGCGGGAGGGAGGGATCGTGCAGCCCAGAACAATGCCCCAGTTGCAGAGCTGAGAGGATGCCATGGCAGTGTAGCCCGGATGCACTGGGGCAAATTGCCAAGGCCACATTCTTATGCAGATTTGGGCCTGTCAGTGTGCAGTGAACCTGAAATTGGTACAAGGAGAGCAAATGTGGGCCCCTTTCAAAACAACTAGCCTTGCGCATTCAACTGTTTGGAGAAATTAACTCTGAACTTTGATCATATTTCTTAGGGAAGAAAAACTGATTAACAGTCCCCCCTGCTGGGGTGAGAAAACAAAAATGTCCAATACAGCCTCAGAGAGCAGCACAATCCTTGCCGTGCAGTCTTGCATGTGTTATCTGTGTAAAGGCTTCCTGTGAAAGCACAGCTGCACGTTTCAAAACCATTTTATCTGCTTTATAGAGAAGTTTTAATAAGTGCCTACTGTAGAAAGAGGGTACTGCAAGGAGGTAGTTCCATATCATTACAACAAAAATGTTCAGCGAAAGGCGATCTAGGGACAAGCCAGTGGCTCCCACATTCCTACTGTGGGTTTGATAAATTGGAGGTGCCATTCCCTGGGGAGGAGTTGGAAGCAGAAACACGGTGTTTCAGATAAAGACCTCCACAAGAGTAGCAGTGAGTGTGTCATAGTGTAGCCCCACACTCAGATTTGGCAATCTTTACAGAGTTTGTTGGAGTAATTCAGCAAGGTTTGGGCTGGTGAGGATTCCAGAAATAAAAAGGTATATTTCTGGGAGAAAAATCCCATCTTGAACATATCTTTGCAGCAGACTCTTCTGCACAGTATTTTCAAAACCCACACAATTGGATATGGTTCATGGAACTGGACATGGTTCATTAGACAAGTGTTCATAATGGCCTCCTGTTACATCTGCTGAAAGTAAAATGCTTTGATCTTGCATCCAGGAGCAGATTTTGAGACTGCCTACAATATCATGCGTGCTGGTGGTAATTTACCCTTAATTTTCCCATTCAGTTTGCATTGCAAAGCAGCAGGGAGGTTGGCTTAACTCTAAATGCTGTAGTGTCAAAAGAATCAGCAGGAGCCACTGCCAGCATTCATGTGAATTTTTTCTTTTCAGATTTGAAACAGAAAGATCCTATGTTTATTTATTAATATGCCATAGCCAAACAGATAGTCAAAGACTCTACCAGCTTCCTGAACTTTTATGAGAGTCCTGGACATTTATTAAAATGAATTCATTGATTTACTGATCTTCAACACTTATCTATATATGCCTTTATCTGCTAACTCAAATTCCATAATAATTAAATAGTATATTAATTCATTATCATTCCCATCTGTATATTGCTAATATTTACTGACAAGCCACTTCATTTTTTATTCTTAATGAAGCTTCTGATATATGCCCAATGTTCCATTGTTTAGGGGTGGCTTGATTTTTTTTCCTATTTTTAAGGGTATCAATTCCATCTGTTGGAAAAAAAAAAAAAAGTTTCCAAATTCCCACATTAGTCTGGAATCAGAAAACCCACAAGGGTTTTTGTTGTTGCTGTTATAAAGCAGATTGTTGCCTGCACCTGGTGTATTTCATGTTCAAAAGGGAAACAACCTAAGCATTGGTCTGAAAGTCCTCAAGACACATTGAATCTGATTCAATAAATTCCGTCAGTAAACAAATGTAGTTAAAAAAAAACATTAATTGAATGAAAAGACTTTTCTGCTTGGGAATAGACATTCCCAAGGAGTAATTTTAACCCCAAATAAATGGCACTTTTGTTTTATTTTTACCAGAATGAGGATTTCACTCTCTTATCACAGCATCCAAACTCTCCCATTCATACAGACCCTCAAACTTCATCTCAGCCACAGGCTGCTGCTTCTACTCCACAGGAACAGGTTCTCTCAGCAGCCCCCTCTCAGTAGTTTGCAGAGGAAATTCAGCTGTACTTTTCCTCCTCTCTTCTCACTACGATGAACTGTGAATGACTTTGGTATACAGAAATGTGACAGCCACTTAAAGATACATACAAGCAAAATCCACCTCAACAGTAAATTATTAGCTAGAACGTGCTTCACAGTGAAGGGTAGGTGGCAGAGTTAGTTTCAATAAATGAGTTAAAGCTCCATTCTGTAAAATATATCTTTGAAGTGCAAGTACAGAAACACAGAATATAAACCTAAAGAATTCTTTTGAATTTTTCATGGTGGTTTGATGAAAAATAAATTGAAATAAAAACAATAACAACATCATTTAAAAAAATCCTTTCTGGTATTTTTTCACTGGATTGTCTTAGTTTCCTATGCAACCCTTTGGTAAAAATCTGAACAGTCTAAGACATATATTTTGAGTACAGCATTGTTCTTCATAAACTGATTATTAGATTATCAATCATATCCCACAGTTTTACGTTTACGTATATTGTACCTTCTGCAAAAAAGAAGGGTCACCAACATTAATGCATCAAATTTTAATGGAGTAAAAAATCTACCTAATGACACTCCTGAGATGTGCTACACAAACACAAAAGGTGAAAGTTTAATAATATTTAAAATAAAATCCAGGATTTGGGAAAAATCAATCAGCACATGACCAATGTGATTCATTTCATGACTGCTGGAAGTTATTCACAAACTACAATGATGAATAGAAGCTATGAACTTGTGGAAATAAGATATCAGGAGCCCAAATCTTCTAAATGCTATTAAATCTCCCCTGAGGTTATGAGATCTTAGGGTACAAACAGCTATTGTTGGATGCATCTCACTTCACACAGACATCTAAAAGTTGGTAGTCTGCATGTAAGTTAGTTGTCCAAGGAACTCTTCAGCAAATTCTTCCTGTCTTGGGGAGTAACTTGCATTTGCAAAAGGCAATTGGTCTCATGCAAAGATAGATGTTCAAGATTGGTGAGATGACTTGTCATCTCTACATGTCTCTCCATAGTCTGTGAAGGGTGAATATGTTGAACTTCAAGTATTTATTTTTCAACAGAGTGAGATGAATTCCCATATCACTGAACATGCACTACTACTTAAAAAGTCCTTAGGCGTGAGCTTAGGCAATATCACTGTAAACACATAATTACAGTGGAATGGAATACATTGACCTTAAGGTGATTCTTGCCAAAATATTATTCTTTTCCAACCCTAAATGTTTTGCAGAACTGTATCATGTCTCTACTTCTGACTAATTATGTAGTTGTTATTATATACTATATAAGTGTATAGTTAGTCGCTCACCAGTGGCTCATTTTCATGACCACCTTTCCTTTAGCTTTATCAACAAGGTCTGATCCTTCCCAGCCTAACTTAAGGTAATAAAATGATACCCCTGGAGACTTAAATCACTGTCTAGAAATGTCATGTCTTTTCATTGGCTGCTGAAGAAGGTGGATGAAGCATTAATTCGGGTGGTATCTATGTTCATAATTGGGTTTAATGAAATGTTGGAACTTGGATGGAGTGGGTGTAGGCTGAGCGTCTACCTCAGGAATCAGACAAGAAAAACAAACACAGCTACCAAAGCATATAAGATAGTAAGGTGGTTAAATGAGACTTCCATACACCAGGCCTGAAAAAAATGATGCTATCACTAAACTACAGTGCAAGTCATGAAAATTGAACTAAGTTTCTGCCACTGTCCTGGATTTTGCTTTAAAAGCCCACCGCTGTTTCCACCTGCCCAAGTTTGTGTACGTGATGGAACTCTGCGTCTGCTCCACAGAAAAAATAGTACAGTTCTGCAATTCTGCAACTGAAATGCTCTGTCATTGTGATATAAAGTTCACAGACACAGCCTGCACAGTGAATGTTTATTAAGCTAGTTTTACTGGATAAAACACAGCACTCAGTATAAGTGATAATGATTAAACTACTTTTTAATAATTATTTCATTTTTAATAAGCAAGTTCCTACCAATGTCCCAGTTCTACTCTGTCCCTTTATTTTGGCTGGATCACCAGGCAATGTTTGAGATTTTTGAAAGGTTATAGTCCTGAAGCAGTAATAGCTGATCATTTTGAAAAGCTAAATTAAATGGAAGAAGCTTGTTGCTTCATTCCTATATACCTGCATAGTTTCTCCCTGTAGAAACCCAATGACATTGATAAAGATGTTTCTTTATCAAACTTAGGAACACACATTTCTTCAAACAAGTGTTAATTATATTTCAAAAGACCTGACGATGTTCAATTCCTCGTTTGTACCACCTTTATTTACTGGTCACAAAAGCAGCAACACAATATGTGTTCCATTTTTAAAGGCAAGCTAGAAGAACAGACCTATATTTATGAGCAGTGTCACATTTGCAAGGGCTAGTCATTTGGTTGATTAGACAAGACAAAAGAAGCTCACCATGTAATTTTCACTCCTGGGTATACGTTTGGACAGTGAACTCTTAGACTGGATTATCTTGATTTCTCATTCAGAATTCTTCATACCACTTTCTGAGAGAAGAGGAGGAGGCAAACATGTCTTTCTTGAAACTAATAAATGGAAAGGTTAGCATTTTCTAGTGTCTGGATGTTTTTTAGAAAAGAATACAAAGATTTTCAAGAGTAACTAATTGTTTTGTATGCCCAGTAAAATCTTTAATTAATAGCAATGACACTCTGGCAGATTAGCTTCAGTTCTTTGACCTGTCAGGATTTTAATCCAAATTCAAATTACACTGGAATTAACTCAGGGAAATTTTATCATTTTCAATGCTATAATGAGAGCAAATTCAAATCCACCATTCCAAACTGCTGTACATGTAACTTTTAATGTCCTATCATTTGTTTTCCAACAAGGAGAAAGTCCATACTCCATGCATATTTCCACACCTGAAATAAGCTTTGTGCATTAAAATGCAGTATTTGAATGTTCGGTTCTATTTTTTTCTAGCCAGCACCCATCTCAAATGTACATCTTTTACAGTACTATAAAAACAAGAACACAAGCAAATAGAAAACTGGAAGCGTGCCTCTTTAAAAATTTTTATTTTTATTTTTCTCTTTGCCATTGGTAGGACACCGTCCTACTTTGCCAAGTTTCTGAAATGAACCTTGTCCTGCTGGTTCACTGCATGTTCCCAAATGAATAATGTTACAGGATAAAAATGGAATTCCTGAATACTCCACAATGCAAAAGAATACATCTCCTTTTTAAGTTCTTGTAATGAAATTTCTAAAAATAAAAGACAATGAACACAATTTTCTGAACAGTGAGAGATTTGTATGAGATATACAATTTAATCTATTGTAGATTTTTGTCACATTTTCCTGAGGTTTGTTACTTTTTAAACTGATTTGCATGTAGCATGAAAGTTACCCAGCTGTTCAGATGAATACATTACTTTTGGCTTTCAAAGACACAAAAAAGAAACAAGACTATGCTCTGTTTGTGTGTGTAGGGAAGCAAAGGGGGAATAGACTAGATTATATATTATGGTTTACATAGAAAGGAAACATTCATAAAGGGAAAGCGAAAAAAAAAGGGGGGAGGTGGAATACATATGGCATATAAATGACTAGTAAAAGCCTTCCTATACTGTAGAACTTTGGTAAAGATTACTAAGTCCTGGAAAATAGGGAAGGACACTCTAAGAAATGAAGAAAGTTTCTCAGCTTCAACAGTTTTGAAAGCTGATATTGTTGGCTAAAAGAAGACAGAAGATGAAAGTCTTAGTTCTTAGGCAGTGTCTAACACCAAATTAGGAAGCAGAGACAACATCATAAAGCACTAGCTGTTGCATTGTTTCTCTGAAATCCCTGCACGATTTTTTTAATCCATTCCCAGAATCTACAAACTACTTGTACTCTATTCTAAAAACCTCCTGAGAAAAACTTTTTTTTTCAAAATTCAGACTGAATAATGTTTAGATTGTAACTGTTTTTCTAGCTGGGATCAAAGCCTCATATATGTGCCTGAACAAGTCCTACCAAGAGTAAGGGTCCTGTTTAAAACTGACATCCTTGTTGTGTCAAAGAAGCACAGAATAGTTGAGATAGGAAAGAACCTCTGGAGATGATCTAGTCCAACCCCTTTCTCAAAGGTTCCTCAGGGCCATGTCTAGTTGGGTTTTTAATATCTCTATGGATGGAAACTCTAAAACCTCCCTGGGAAACTTGTATTTGACCATCCTCTCAGTAAAAATTTTCTAATTTGAAACCCAGTAGACATTTTTTCTAATGTTTAAAGGGAAGTTCCTCTATTTCTGTTTGTGCCCAGTGTCTCTTGTCTTGTCACTGGGCACCACCAAGAAAAGTCTGACTCTGTCTTTTTTATTTCTGCCAGTCAAGCATTTATACACATTGACACGATCCCTCTGAGCCTTTTCTTCTTCAGGCTGCACAGTGCCAATTCTCTTTTGCTTTGTGTGACAGATGCTCCAGTACCTCAATTTTTGTGGCCCTTTGCTGGACTTGCTGCAGTATAGCCATATCTTTCTCACACTGGGGAGCTCAGAACTGGACCCAGCACTCCGGATACATCTCACCAGGGCTAAGCAGAGGAGAGTGATCATTTCCCTCGACCTGCTGGCAAGAGTTCTCTTAATGAAGCCTAGGAGGCTGTTGACCTTCTTTGCTGCAAGGGTACATTGCTGGCTCTTGGTCAACTTTGTGTCCATTCAGATCCCTAGACTTCTTCTGCAAAGCTGATTTCCATCCAGATGGCTCTGAGCCTGTAGTGTTGCATGGGATTATCCTTAGGTGCAGGACTTTGCACTTTCCTTTGCAGACTTCCCGAAGTTCCTTTCTGCCTGTTTTTCCAGTTCAAGTCCCTCTGAATGGCAGTACACCCATCTGATGTATCAGCCACTCCTCCCAGGTTTGTATCATCTGCAAACTTGCTGACCCAGATCATTTATGAAGATGTTAGACAGCATTTCCCCACTATGGACCGCTGGGATACACCGCTGGTGACTGGTCTCCGCTCATTGTGGTGGGATCCTTGAATTATTGTGATTAATCACCTCACCTCCGAGGAAGAGGAAGTGAAGGTGAACAGTGAATAATCCAGATTTCTCACCAGGACTTTTTGTTTTCTAACATTCAGCTAGGGTTGAAACCTTCATTTGAGTCTTCACTCGTGATTTCAGCTTCACATCTGGTAGGCTTAGCAGAAAAGACAGCTAGCAATAGTTGTGTTGGAGGGTTATTTGAGCCTTTGACCTCTGATTAGTTGTCCCCAAAACCTTAAGAGAGGAAGAAATTTTATGTAAAAATAGAAATGGGCAAGAAATTTTTTTTCCAGACTGTGATTTCAAAAGTTTCCCTGTTTCTCACTGGGACAAAGCTGACCTTTTGAAGTTTTCAGTGAAGAAACACCACAAATCCAAAATAAACAATACTGCAATAGCAACATACTCAACAGTATGAGCAACATAGCTCAACAGCTACGCCTGATTGGCAGCTGAAACTGAAAACTCATGTCCTACAAACCAGTGTAGTGATTTTATTGTCAAAAAGCAGGTAATTTTAGAAAGCCTAAAAGAGAAGGAGAAAGGGTAGTGGGAATGGGAAAGAACTTGACTAGAATGACCATTTTGCATAGCTCTCCAAAAGTGCATATAAGGTTCGGAATTCTAGAAAAAGCACACAAAGCGGTAACAGTGTCATCTTTGTTATGAATAAATTGAGTGTGGTTTCTCTGGTTATGTCTTAATGTTCTGAGCAATCCCCAGTCCTCCTGCCAGGGGATCAAGCAGAGTATGTTGTAGTTCTCTGCATACTGAGAGAACCTGTGTTGCAGAGGAAACTACATGGTGAGTGAAAAAGGAAAAAAAGATTGGAATGGTATGTTACTAGGCTCATCATCTTTATGTGCAATCAACATGTATCTGGGATGTGAACCCAGATCAGAAAGTGATTTCCAAGTCTTGTCCAATTTCTGAAAGACATTTCCAAGTTCCACAGTTTAGAGTTAGCCTTGAGAATTATACAGAAATTCAGAATTTCCCGGACATGCAAACATATGTGTAAAATGAAAACTCCTAAAGAATAGGAAGTTGATTCAATTTTTTTTTGCCTTGAAAATATTGTGATAGTAAGCAAATATGTAACTAGAAAAATGTGATAATTAAAACCAGTTGCAGTTATGTAAACACCAGAGATTTCCCTTCTTCCTTCCTTCCTTTACTTTTTTGAAAAAGAAAATCAAGAACAAAGGAGGAATTGGAATTGTTAATCCAGCTACTCCAAGTGAAGGGAGGAAGGGAGAATTATGACAGTCATACTTGGTCTTAAAACAAAAATGAAGTTCCTAGTATGAGAAAGAGAGAAAGAGAGAGATGGGGATAGCAGGTCTGATGAGAAAACATGAAGGAAATCAGGAGACATTCCACTTGCACCCTGGTCCAGAAGAAAGAGAGGTCCCAGAGAGGGTACAGCTTTAATAAATAAAGATGGAGTGCTAGAGGACTCCCCAGTTCAAATGATGCTTTAATTGTACATGTGTGGGAAATAGAAGAGATTGGAGATAAGAAAGAAAATACTAATTATAGACAAAGAAATAGAATTTAAATTAACTCACTAAGGCTAACCTACCCTTGAAAAAGACGAGGGGAAAGACATAGGAGATACGTGCTATCTCCCATGAAGTATTATCCAAGATTTGGGGTTTTTTTTAAGATTAGCTTTGTTTTTTTCAAACTAAGTTTATCTTTTTGTAATAAAGAACATAGTCTTTTCTTTTTCTAGAATAACTGTACATCATTTTCATGGTTACCTTTGCCTGGTAATGAGCACTTCAAGGGAGATCTGACAGGGACTGAGTAGTTTGTTCCTAACTGAGAGGCAAATACATGGAGGCATAGTCTTCCCAGTGGCCCCTCCACCCAAAATGTCATTTGATAGTCTCAGGATTCAGGCCATGTTTTCTTAGCGTGTTTCACAGCAAGTGAGTCTGAGGACCAGTAATGCCTCAGGTAATATCTAGCGTCTGTACTGCTAGAGAGAAATTCTTCTGACAAACATAAATAGTACCTCTATTGCAAACTGCAGCTAGCAAACAAATAGTATTTGTGTTCAGGAGTACAAGCATCTCTAGTGGAAAAGGTAAAAGGAAGGAAAAAAGTAAAAAGCATGATAAGAAGTGAAGCAGCAGGACACAAAGAACTAAAACTGTAACACAGGGGTCCAGCTAAATTGCCATACTCAAACATTTGTAACCAAACAAGATATAATGACAAAAATAATATTGGGTAGGCAGAGGAACTGAGTGGGTCTTGACTTTCTCCATCTATCCTTGATTGCCTTTTTAGGACAAAGGAAAGAGCTGAGACAGTCTGGGGTTTATTAAAATCCTCATTCAATTTTCCTTTGTTAATTAAGAAAAATCAAGGAAGAGATACACAGACTTTATTTGATTAGAAGTATTTATGCAACTTTGTGTCCTAACAGATTGCATTTCAAAGTCATCCACAAAGTCATGAGTGCTTTAAAGTAGCTCTCTTCTGATCTTTTAGATTCAATTATTCAGACTTTTTTTCTGGAGATGCTAACATCACATCACATGCAGAGTCTGTCTCATATTTGTCCAACACAGTTTATAAGACAAGGCTTTAACCCAGGACATTTAAGCAGTTGTGCTCTGCTTTTATGCAGCAGCCAGACACTCAAGCTGTCATCTTCATTAGCGTCGATTCTCTTGTGTTCCTGAATCCCAACATCTTTTTCAGCAGTACATGCACCTCCCAGTGCTCTCCACAGATGAGCAACTTTTCATTAGACAAACGGGCAGATTAGTGCTTTCAGAACTAGGTCCTAGCCAATATCTTCTGTTCGCTTCAATCCCTTCTTCATGTTAAAATCTAAGTCGGTAATGCTTCCTCTGTATATAACGGGTGACCAAAGTATCATATACAGAGACATACGTGTCCTACCAGTAAAGTATATGAGCTTGCATAAAAGGTAAAAGATCTACTCTTTACAGTCTAAATATTAAAATCGTGCCCAGCACTTATGCCTGCTCCCTCATCCACTTGCAACACCTCTTGTGTCACTATTATTAATTTTCCCATTACATGAATTTCTCCACATTTCATTGCTAACTTGTGTCATATTCTTCAGTGTCATTTATACCACTGTTTTGATTTTAGGAGGTCCAGTAACTTAGGCCTGGATAGATACTTTTCTCCCTCTAATCAGACATACTAATTGGCAGTAAACTTCATTGACACACTCACAGTAATTTATTTCTATTTCTGTATAAGTATAGATTCAAAACAGTAGGTTCAAACTTTGACTTAGGTATAACTGAAGGCAGAATTTATCCTACAGGTATATTGGTTTTAACATTCAAATTCCTTTCTGATAGCTATAGCACATTTTTCCTGTACGAGGCACCTGTCTCAGGTACCTGTGGGATTATTAATACTGAGTAATTACTTTAGAAATGCACAAGCCACAGTGCCTTTTTCTCTTTCACTTTTACTATATGAGTACCAGCCATGGGCTAACTTGGATATTATTAACCTTGTTCCTTTACTGTATAAAATGAAAACAACAGGTAACAAAACCTTACAAAACCTTCCTGAGCTTGGCAACAAACACTATACTGAGCTCTTTCTAGTGTAAATTAGCATAACTCTCTCTTTGTTTACTTAAACTTGCTGACATTTGTGCCTCCAGCTTTTTAACGTTCCAGAGGTGATTCTCAGAGCTGCAGTGTATCTCAGCTTTTACTGGTGCACCTGGGTTAAAGTCAATTAGAGAGGAGATATTCAGCAGCTCTTCAAATCAGACCTACATATTAGAGCCATTCAAGAGATGTATACTTTTATCTGAAGGCTGGATTGAAATATAAATATTTCATTTTGGGTCATTTTTTCATTCTGGCAGATATAGTTCTTTTTTGTTGTTGTTGAAAAGAAAACCCAGTCACTTGGGGTTCATGCAAAACATTTTGTTCAGTCTGAAACAGAATATTTTATTTTGGCATACTTGAAATAAAAGGCAAGGGAAGCCACATTTTAGATAAGCAAAATGTATCCTGATGTTACATTCTTATCTAAAACCTAGTGCTCAGGGGATTCGTGTAAAGGTATTAAATGCACAGGGTCAAGACCTTTCTTATGTAGGGATCTGACCATTTACAACACAAAAAGGTTACTAAAGCAGTCTCAAATATTTTGGTAGAGGTGGCTCTCCCTCAGTCTTTTCTGTCAGACCCATGATATTCTGCACAGACTATTTAAATATTCATCGGGCAAGAGGAAAGCATAAAAATGACTATGTGGCCTGCTTTTTCAGGTGCTCTTCTGGGCAGGATACATTAATTCAAATCCCTGCTCTGAGTCAGCCAAAAATAGAACTGCGATTTCGCAGTGTTCCAGCACCTCACTTGTGGGGAAAAATGACTTTGTCTAACTGGATTTTATGGCAAATGTTTATAAGCTGTCTTCGCATTTCAGAATGCTCTGTCACTTATTTGGGACAATAACAATTTGATAGATTTGTCTCTGAGCTGTGTTTCCCAGTGAAGAACTGATTTGTTGACAATGTAATAGCCAGCTATACTGGATATTTATTATAAAACACACATATTGAAAAGAAAAGGAGACCAGCCAATCAAGAAGCTACCTCCACTTACCAGACAACATCAGAACTTAACATTAGAATGTTTCTCACTCTAGTCAATTAGTACTCTAGTTTTCTTTTTCTTTTTTCTCCTTACATGATATTTTCAAGAAATGTCAGGAAAAGAATATTCTCATGATCACATCCAACACTGATTCCATTTCAAAGGAAGAGATTATTCCAAAGCTATCTGCAGAGAAGGTCTGAAGAACACATCTTTAAGTAAACTCCCAAGGCATGTATTTTTTGGCAGTTTGACTAATGTTTCTACACAATTCAAGGAAATTGTCTGCACTTGTGTTTGTGCTGCACCTAGTGCAACAGAGATATTTTGCTACAGTGGATCTCATGTCGTAATCTCTGGGACAATGGAAATATGCTAAGGGAGCTGATGGAAAAAAACAACTTTGAAACATCCATACTAAAAGCACCAGAAAGTAAGGAAAGACAACAATATCTGGAAGATATTCTGCTTTACAAGACCTTTTTGGTCTTCATCAGAAGGACTGTTACAGAGCCTTGCAGCCTTCTGAGGTCAAGTCTGCCTGGTAACCACAAGAAAGAATGAGTATTGCTCATGAATGAGAATGAGTACTCAAGAATGAGTATTTTTGGCTGAGCAGTTGTGAGGAAGATCAAGGCTTATGACAAAAAGTGGTTTCAATATTTTGGTAAGAATGGCAAGGGACTCTTGCATTGGTCCTTAGGTACCCTATTTCCTCAGCTGTCGTCACCTGCTGCATGGGAGATCACACCCAGATGAGGATGTTCATTTCCACTCTGCCAGAGGACCCCATTGCTGCTCTTCCTGACTGGCTACTACTGAAAGTTTTTCTTTTCTCTTTTCTTTTTTTTTTTTAACTTTTCTTTTTATCCATTTTGCCCTATTTTCCTCTCCTCCTTCCTTTCTTACTCCCTCCATCTCTGACTCTCTCCATTTGTTTTCTCCCTTTCTCCCCCTTGTAACTTTCACCATTAACAATCCACATGTGCCATCAGCTATGAGCCCTGCTAATTGATATATCTCTGTGCAGGTGAATCTGTCCCAACATTCTTTGTGCAACAGAACCTATGATTAGGATGGTAAAAGTGGCAAAGAGATAGAATATGGTAGATAGGAGATACTAAAAAGAATTTTGAACAGCAATGGAGAAAAAGCTGGAAACACAATATCAGACAATGGAAAAATAACAATGAACTTTCAGGAGAGAAGGTTCAGAAATCAGAAGCAAAGAAAATAAAGTCTGAAAACATATTCCAGAGGTAAAGGCAGTATTAGAAATCCTGATATTATGAAGACAACAGCAAAAGGTACCAAGTGCTAATGCCAAACTCTTTGCCTTAACAATGTATTTGATTATTTTCATTACCATGAACACTGGTCTTTCATGTACACTGGACTTTTTTGACAAATTTATTAAACGAAGCCTGAAGAAAGGGTCTGGTACTTATCTGTTTAATCATCTGTATAAAAATGCTTATCGATGATCTTCCTTTTTCCACCTAAATTTCATTTCTTCTGCCATCTATCTGAATGATTGTAAATAAAAAAAAAAATAAAGCAAGCTTTATATCTTGTGTTTCATTTTCTATTTGCAGGTTTCAGATTTGAAACTAAGGCTCAAAGTCTGAAAGAAGGATAGCACAGATTTTCTATTTTCCTATTCATAAGCAGAAGAAATGGGCATTTCTGAAGCACATGAAGCAAATAAAAGTCTTTTTTATTATTATTCATACCTAAAATTCTAGTCTATTTTTATTCTTACTGTAGCTTTTATGGAAAGCTATGCATCTGAGTCAGCACCTCAAAGCAAAACTCATTTCCAATTCATGACATCTCTTTTTCCTCCAATTACTTAGCTTCATTTCCTTCTCGTTTCATTTTTTCCCTTTTGACTCTCACTCACTCAGATGAAATTGCTACACAGTGCAATTCTCCATTTGAGAGAGATATATCATATACTTGAGTAGGCTTTAGTTTAACTAGGCTTTCTTCTTTGTTTTTTTAAACTACCATAATTACATGGCCTTGACATATGGTGCTAGAGTGTAGGAAGGAGAAAGACTGTATGGGAAAAATGCCCATTTGTGCATTTTATTATGGCTGTTGCGGTCATATCTTCAAAGTGTCATTTTTCACTCTTCCTTTCCATACTGTTGTGTTGATGGCCTGTCAGGTTTCTAAATTTATCTCTTTCACGTTTTTTGCACTCTGCGGCTTTCCTCAAAGCTTGATTCTATTTATTCTAGCTCCTCTACTTCTCTTTCTTTTCCATACCATATATCATTTTTTCTGCTCTAGTGTATCATCAGATGTGATTGCCAAAACTTGAGTTATTTTCAGTAATATTAGGGTGCAAGGAAATGTCAGACATATGATTTTGTGTGTACTTCCTCTTTAAAACTCAAGGTACTCAGTGTTCTTGAATAGTAAGAATTTCCAGGGGAGATCCTATAAAGCATCTGACAGTAGTGCTAAGATATTCATTAAAAATTCATCCCAATCTGTAAATATATTTCTAATCATTGCCTTTGCAGTGGATTTTCTTGGCACACATCCTGCACTTGCCTAGAGACCCGTTGGCACTTTTGAGGGCTTCAGTGCCGCAAGATTTTCAGTGTATGCCTTGAGAGGTAGGTCTGTGAATCATCCACCCACAGCCTTACAGAGCAAAAAGATCCCCATCCAGGTCTGTGGGGAGGGAGATATTTTTTCATTATTTTCCCAAACAAGTGTCTTTGTCTTAATGATGGCAGAGCAAAAGGAATCTCACTTACACATACAGGAAATCGCTAACTGAGCTTGCGCGTGGTCCTCCACCATATTTGATGCCTGGGATTTGTTGCAGCCTCCAAGACCTATGATACCACAGAGCTCCAGCAGATTAGGAAAAATTGAAATGTATTTTGTTTACTCACAAAGCAAGGACAGAAAAATAAAAAGAGCGTCCTGACTGTTATATATATTATTTTCCACAATAACTGTGGTTGTTTTTTTAAAGACTACTTTGCAGAAAGAGAAATGGCAGGTATAGCAGTAAGTCTGCTATTAAAAATCATGTGCTCAATGCACTAGAGTGCTTATTCAAAAATAGCTCATACACAGA
Organism: Anarhynchus alexandrinus; assembly: GCA_008711295.1. NCBI lineage: Eukaryota > Metazoa > Chordata > Aves > Charadriiformes > Charadriidae > Anarhynchus > Anarhynchus alexandrinus. The sequence continues at coordinate 5,611,811 of VUYV01000045.1, forward strand.
AAAATATACCCCCTGCAGCATTGCCAAGGTCAGTGAGAGTTAAGATGATCTGAACAAATGTGGATTCTGCAACTGAAAGCTTAACATTAGACATAAAGTACTTCTGAAGTTTCCCTTGAATTCAAGCAAACCAGAGCATTTCAGCTTACTTCTCTTAGCAGGTTGCTTCTCTCCAGTGACATACAGACATTACTTAATATTATCTGACTGAGTGACATGATGGCACTGTATAGAAGTGTAGTGTCTCTGGATCAGCTTCTTTAGTGAAATCAAGATGGTGTTCTCAATTTACCTTAATTGACAACATGACCAAGGATCCTAAAGTACAATTCTTACTGCAAAATGGCTATGCCAAGCAGAGAGTGTCCAGCTGCTCAGATGGAAACACTTTCCACATAGAGGGTGCCCAAAACACTGACAAAGGCTCTCATTTGTAGCTCAGACAGGATTAACTGGCAGATTTGGAAGACACTTTTTTTATGTATCTTTTGATTTGCAGACAGCAAAAGCAACGATCAAACCCCAGAGAATAATATACCCAATAATAAACCCAAAGGTAGAAAAAATTATCTGAGCCATCAAGCTGTAAGTAATCACTCAGTAGGGAGCAAGGAGAAACTAAATGCGATTTTAGCATTGGTACAGTATATTAATGTGTGCTTGTTCAGAGTAGTTCCGTACTCCGTTCTTGATCAAACAAGACTTCCTTTCTGTGTTTTCAGTTGTGATGGAAATGACTTCAAGTAAAAAACATCTGAAACTTTTTCAGTGAATCTATGGAATAAATACAGTCTCTCAGGCTACAGCCGTACCTGTGTTGATTCTGCAGGGTTAAAAGGAGTAAAACTAAAAACACCTTTATGTTGGTCAGCAGCTCCAAATACCTAGAGGGACCAGAGCTGAGTTAGGCAGTGCTATTTTTATCTAGCCATTTTTCACAGAAGTACAGCAGTTCAAATATAAAGATGACGCAGTCATAGCAAAGTGAAGAGTGAACAATTAAAATCACCAGAATTCTTTGAGCTGGGCTTTGCTTGGGTAAGAAATGAGCACACATCCAGACACAAGCAGAGAATCTGTATCCAAAGGAATGGTGCTTCTAGCAGGAGGAGAAGGTGCCTGAAGAGAGGCGAACTGACACTTTCCCTGCACTCTAGGTGTGGGACTCCCATTAATAGTTATCGGCAACAGTACACAGGGAACAAGGTGAGAACAACTCCGTATACAAGAGTTCAAGAAAGCAATTAAATCTGAATTCCCAAAGAACATTTTTGGCAAGCTTACAATTAGTTCAGATGCGAATATCCTCCCTCCCCAGTGTGTTTACACATACAAACAGTCACACAGCAGAGGCAATAACTGCAGCCCTGGTTCTGTAAGAGTCCATCTATCAAGACTGAGGTATTTATATCTTTGTTGCACACCTGTACACTGTGCTCTGTAAATGGTTCTGCAAATATCATATTCCATATGTTTTATTATACGTATGTTACTGTATTTAATACAGAGATACATTACCCTGAGGATAAAGTGGCTTCCGTCATCTGGATATGTTTATTTTTGAAAGCTTTTAGCACTTTCATGGCTGCATGACAAGTTTAGACTATTACAGTATATCCTAAGTATAAACTGAGATTTGGAATCAAAGTGTAGCTTCATTTATTCAGTATTTGCTGCTCGTTAATCTTTTTTTTTTTCTTGAAAATGCCCACCAACTATTTAATAACCCACAGTTCATTGTAATGTCATATATAAACTTGTCTTGTGGTTATAACAAATAACATTTCTCAAGATCGCATGGAGTGTCTCAGTATTTTTCAACTCTGTGGTCAAAATGGAGCTGTAAAAGTTTCAGTAGTCCATGTCGAACAAAGTGCTGGTATTATTTATACCATTTTGTGGGTCAGCTCACCATTTACTGCAGTTGTATGTATGTATATATGTATGTTTATATAGGAGTATATATACATAAATGAAGGCAGGGAAAGGCAACATATGTTGATATGTGCCAAAAACCCCCTCTACTCCACCCAGGACCACCCACAAAATTTAGAGTATAATTTAAGTGCCTGACTTCGATTTGGATATCTATTTTCCTTAACACTGTTTTGGTGAGTTTGTAACCTCTGTCACTTACAAAGCCTCAGAACAAGTCACAACTCACTGATAATTCAGTACCTTCTTTGTATAGGGAATATCAAGAAGAAGTAGTTACATGAACTGATTTTGCCAACAGTAAGACAAAAGCATTTCATCCTTTTTTCCATTCAAAATGTTGACCTTCCTTACTGAGAGATTTTGATTGACATCCTTCCTGCTTTCAAAACTAAAGAGGCCTCTAGTTCTGTGATCTGGAGAGCCAGGAGACAAGCAGGTATGTTTTTAGAGTCGTATCATGACTGGAAAGTCTACATCTACACACAGAGTAAATGTCTGTTTTCTATAGCAGCCACAGGATCTTCATGCAGTAATGGCAACTGGATTGCAGAAAGGAATGATCACTTTCTTCCCAGCTCACGTGGCTTTCTCCACAGACTGTATAACCACATAGTTTGTAAGAATACATATAAAAGCTTGGTCCTATACATACAAATAAGGATAACAGGACCTAAAACCAGGATTGAATTGCATTAGAAATCAATGTGATAACATGCATATTTCATAGCTATCAAGAAGAAGATAACTATGACTCTTTGGCTTGATGTAGAACACAAAAGCAAATCCTAGATTATATTCATGCATAAAATGAAAACGATGCTTTCATTAATTCATTCTCTACATGCTTACATTAGGTTATACAAAACAGTTTGAAGCTCAAAATTGCCTTTTCTTAAGAAGTACACTGGAGAAGAATAAGACAGATTACACTTGATTTAGGTACACTACAATTAGAAATGTGTGAATATAATTTTTAATATTGGTAAAAACAGTGCAAATATATTATAATATAGTACATGAATTATGCATATTGTTCGTTTTCTGTCATACAAGAAACAGTTTACCATAAAATAACATAATATGCTTCAAAAGTACTGTGCCTTTGTTTTTGATTGAACAACAAGAGAGCTAGGGAAAAATAAAATCGCAGCTCTTTCTGACATTTTACTAAGTTTCAAAAAAACCCTCAAGTTTCAGAACAAAAATTAATATCCAGAAACTCAACCTGTGTTCTGTGAGCTTAAAAATAAATATTCAATTTTCTCCAGTGGTTCATTGAGCCTTGCCAGGTTCAGCTGGTAATGAAATACTGCCATGACAGAGAAGTTAAAGGGAGTATAGTTATGAAGAATTTGCTAAATATGAAAGGAAAACCCCCAACAACTTCCATGATTACTGATATATTTACCTTTCCTTTTAATATTCCTTTGTCTTCTCATTGTTTCTGTTTGTTTTCCTTGAATATTCAACAGTAATATTTGTTGACAGTACTATTCATTTAAAGGGATGTTTATAGATAATTATACCATATGGAAAATGAACTGTGAATACAAGTGGAATATGATACTGGAAACTTCATTCTTCACATTACAATTTTATATCAGCTTATAACTTTCCACAACTGAAAATCTGCCCATCATATGCCCATCACCTTACCTTTTCCACTCCAGCTTTAACTCTTAGTAGCATGTTCTGAATGAGATACAGGAAGATGTTCCCAAGTCAGGCTGCAGTCATAACTTTGCTATGAGCAAATGGTACAGATATGAATAATCACTGGAAATCAAAAGCTTTGCTTTCTGTCTCCTTCCCTCTTCCTGCACACCATTTTTATCCAAGAGCACCAAGTGAAGGGGGAGAAGACAGGAGTAGGAGGCCCTGTCTACCCTGCTGTCCAATGAACAATGGATAGGAGAACAGCAGCTCTGTGAGGGCTGCTTTACTTTTGCTGTAGATAAAAAGCAAATGCAGCCTTACTCCATTGTACCAAAAAAATGAGGCAAGCAGCAATGTCACTCATTAAGAGCAAAATCTGCTAAAATATGATGTACATACATTTTTTGCTGTGATTTGCTGTTTTAAATAGGAGGGAGCTCTAGTGAACAAGGAGTGGAGGAGCTGGGCTGAGGCAGATTATCCTAAACTTCAACAGCCTTCCAACCCAGGAGTTATGTGTAAGCTACTTGCACTTTGCAGATTGTAGAGATTTGCATAAATACCATGAGCAGTTAATGTTTGGGAAGGTTTCCAGTAGTTAAAGAAATATGGTTCTTTGTGTTAAAGAAATACAGTATAAGCTCTTACTATGCTGGCACCAATGTTTAATTCCATTCTTTTCACCAGAAAATACCAACTCCATTCACTAGGTCAGTCTCATAAAACACGAAGATGACATCAAGAGAGCAATCAAGATGGTATGGATGTTATTTCTAACTAAAAAGAGAACATCCTTGGAGACGAGAAGTATTGAAACCATTGAGCCTGGAGCATTCATAGGGTACCTTAGAACTGTGCGAAAGGCATGCTTTTGCCTTAAATTGAGGAGAAAGTATTGGAAAATTGTGAATAACCTCAATATATAACAAAGGTCACTGCTTTTTAAGAGGTCACCTCAGACAAAACTTAAATTCTTCTGAAGTCTTTCCTCTGGACCATAACCTAAGGTAACAACTCATAGTATTCCTACAAGTCTCATTTGTATGTTTGTGTCATTAGCTGTGGCACACTAGGTGTCCCAGGGCTATTCAAAGTAATAATTGTTCTGTCACTTTATAACACAGCAGACAAACAGCAGCATACATAGCCTAGGATCAGTCAATGGTGAGCACTTACATGACTTATTACACATATAACAAGATACTTAAACATTCAGTTGTCTGTTAGACTGTGCAAAGCGCAATTCTACATGGAGAGAGAAAATAACCCTTTGTTTCCATTCAAACATGCATTATTATTGCTGTTCTTTTAAGTGGTCTTAGTTGAACACCTTACTTTTTCTGGTCAGAAAAGCAAAAAAGTGTGTTTTTAAAGCATTTATGATGCTGGACCTGCTTCTGAGATGGAAGGAGGAAAACAATCAATTCTTTTGGTACTTACGGGCAATTAATATTCGGCTCTTGCCTGATCTGGCATTGAATTTGTCTTGGATTACTTGGAAAATTGTCTTCTTCATAATCTTTTTGTTATGGGCCTGTAAAGCAATCCTAATGATCTGGACAAGCCCTGAAGCACCTCTAACGCTTTATGGAAAAAGTAATTGAGGATTCACTGCCCTTGGAATTTGCTACAAGTGGAACTTAATAGCTCAGGCAAATTCTCTCCCATATGTTAATAAACTACTGTGGCACTGTGGTGCTTCTGTCTTGGCTTCCCCTCAGTTATTATTCCTGTGTCATCTCAATTAGCTGCTACAGGATCTTATTAATGTAATTCCCACCTAATCTCCTTTCCCTTTTTCCCTTTTCTGTGTCAGCAGCATTTTGATACATAATCTTTTACTGTGTACACTTGTTTGTTCCATGTATTTCAGCACACTTTCTAATGGCCACTTCCCATTCTATTCTACTCTGCATAACATGTTAACACTAAATCCGTCATTTACTAGGGATCTTTCCAGAACTGCTATGGCTGGGTTGCTCTCTCTTGCTCTCTCTCCCACTCTCTCCTTCCCCATCTGTCTCATAAATAAAAAAATAAAAATCTTAGGATTTCCAGTTTTAAATAATGTGGAAATGTATATTAGGAGTCAGGAACCTCTGGTATGATATCGCTTTTGCCACTGTCTTGCTGTCTGATGGGCCTTGTCTCCCAGGTCCATAGCTTGGGACAAGAAAGGATGGAGCCATTGTGTCCTATTGAGCCACCAGCAGCTGAGTTCCACTGAGTGACCACATATTTGCTTCTAGTCCGTGGCAGGAGGAAAGCTGTAAAAGCATGAAAGCTCATGCAAGCATGAGCTATCTCCATGGTCCTGTGCAAGAACCAAGTGCAAATATACATATACTTCTCTTTATACGGGTAATATTCCGTACCTCATCTACTTGCAACAATAGCTAAGGGTACTGTTTGCTCCTTCTATTACAGCTTAACCAGTAGTTTAGAAACAATACGAGAATACATATTCACCCACATTGTTCTCACTACACTTCCAGCCCACTTCTGATTCCTGAGTGCAAGCAGTTACAGCATCATTCAGACCGGGACACATGCAGAAACTCACCTTGCAGGAGGCAGTCACTACTTGTACTTATGTTCTGCAGGACAAAGAACCAATATTGTAGGGAAGAACTGGGTATTTTTATCCTCTCCTCCCCACTTCCTCCCTGGTATGCCATCTAACTTAGACTGCAAACCAGTGTAAACAGAAAATTCCACTTTATTATCAGAAACAGCGGTGAATTATGTTTAACATGTTTGTTAAATTAGACAATGCTTTGTGGCACTACTGAAGTCTAAAGTGCCTGAAGGCCAGTTCAAATACTGTTAGTATAGTCTAAACTGAAACACGTTTTCTATAGGAAGAAGCCACTTCTCTTAAAGAGAAAAACTTCTCTTTCTTAAAAGAAACAAGCTTATTTTGTTGTGTCTAATACACTATGTCTTTAAGAAACTTCTCAGTATTGAGCCTATAACATTTTATTTCCACAGGGAAGTTAAAGTGCTTGTTTAAAGTAAGTATTTTGAGAGAGACAGAAACAAGACCATTATTTTTCTGCTCGATCCTACATTTACTACCAAACAAAATGTTTACTCCTGTGAATAGTCGTAGGAATTTTAGGTTTTTACCACTTCCATACGAATTGTTCTCCACTTCCTTTTTTTTTAATAAGAATTAATTTCAGTGGGACCACTAGCACCACTAACTAGTACATTTACTACCACATCTTTGCAAGGTGGTCAATAAGCACAAGTTTGATACCTGGTACAATTGAAATAGCCAATTATTAAACATTGTATTAAAAAATGGTGGCCTATTAAATTTGTATTAGATTTCAGCTGTAGCACAGTATAATAGCAAAATAATCATAGAATCATAGAATCATTGAGTCCAACCATCAACCTAACACTGCCAAAACCACCACTAAACCATGTCTACCCATCTTTTAAATACCTCCAGCAGTGGTGGTTCCATCGCTTTCCTGGGCAGCCTGTTCCAATGATTGATAACTCTTACAGTGCAGAAATTTTTCCTAATATCCAATCTAAACCTTCCCTGGTGTAACTTGAGGCCCTTTCCTCTTGTCCTGTTGCTTGTTACATGGGAGAAGAGATCGACCCCCACCTCTCTACAATCTCCTTTCAGGTAGCTGTAGAGAGCAATAAGGTCTCCCCTCAGCCTCCTTTTCTCCAGGCTAAACGACCCCTGTTGCCTCAGCTGCTCCTCATAAGACTTATTCTCCAGACCCCTCACCAACTTTGTTGCCCTTTTCTGGACATGGTCAAGAATCTCAATGTCTTCCTTGTAGGAAGGGGCCCAAAACTGAGCACAGAACTGAAGGTGTGGCCTCACCAGTGCCAAGTACAGGGGGACAAATGATCACCTCCCTAGTTCTGCTGGCCACACTATTTCTGATACAGGTCAGGATTCCATTGGCCTTCTTGGCCACAGCAGGCACACTGCTGGCTCATGTTCAGCCAGCTGTCAACCAACAACCCCAGGTCCTTTTCTGCCAGGCAGCTTTCCAGTCACCCTTACCCAAGCCTGTAGCACTGCATGGGGTTGTTGTGACCCAAGTGCAGGGCCCAGCACTTGGCCCTGCTGAATTTCGTACAACTGGCCTCTGCCCATTGATCCAGCCTGTCCAGGTCCCTCTGTAGAGCCATCCTACCCTCAAGCTGATCAACACCCCTGCCCGGCTTGGTGTCATCTGTAAACTTACTGAGAGTGCACTCGATCCCCTTGCCCAGGTCATTGATAATGGTGTGCTTGACTTTCTTATAATAAAAATATTTACCTCAGGGAAAGGATTCTGTTATTTAAGTTCCTACTGTTCACCCTGGAATTTGGTTCAGCATGCCTGTTGATGAATAACATTTTTATATTTCTTGATGTTGTCATGACAATCCATATTTGGACTCTAAACCTATTGTCTCAAGTCCTCTACCTTGCTCGGATCTTTGCATTGATCTGCTCTTTGTTTTTTTTTTTTTTTTTTTTTTTTTTNTTACATTTTGCTTCATACAAAAGCAACAAAAGCAATAGCAATTACTGTCTGAAATACCTGCCTAAAAAGGCTACAGCAATTACCAAAAAGGTAGTGTCTTGAAAAATGACAACTGTAGATGCTTAAATTTGAGCTCAGGATTTCTGCCTGAATACAGACTGTGAGATTTGTCCCAGTTAAAAATTTATTTTAGTATCTTCAGCTACGACATATAGCAAAAATGTTAGTTACTGCACATTTCTTCACAGACATGAAGAAAGAAGCTTCTGGTACATTTTTGCTATGCCTTTATATTTTCTTGAATGGCCAAAAGGCAATGGCCATGGCCGCATCTTTAAAAACAAGCAGTGCATCAAACACAGTAAATAATAACCCTTTTTCAGTTGAAAGGTAAATCTTGGTGGGGAAACTAACACTTATGAACATGACTTTGGTTTATATGTCTGTAAGGCTAATAATTTCAAGATGGGATCAAGATTCTGAAATTATTTAATGCTGCCTTCCTGTTTCCTAAAAGCAATCTAGGATTCCACTTTTAATATAATTTCAAATAACCTTTAAATATTTCTCTAAAATATTTAAACTGTCCAGAAAAATATGTTTTAACAAAAAAATCTTTAAAATTCCAAAGTTCTTATTAAATTTAACTGAGGAACACTGACACAATCAACAAATAGCAGCAAATTCAAAAACTCTGTTGAACACTGAGAAATGAAGTAGCCTAGGAAATATCCTGTCAAAATGTTTTATGGGCTAGTTGTTTTTGAGAGCAGCGATGATAGAAGCAACTTTCTTATGAGGAAATGTTGCTGGACTTGGGTCCTTTTAGTCTAAAGAAAAGAAGACTGAGGGGGGATCTTATCAATGCTTATAAATACTTAAAGAGACGGTGCCAGAGGGATGGGAACAGTCTTTTTTCAGTAGTGCCCAGTGAGAGGACAAGAGGTAATGGGTACAAACTTGAATATAGGAAGTTCCATCTTAACATGAGGAGGAACTTCTTTACTTTGAGGGTGGCAGAGCACTGGCACAGGCTGCCCAGAGAGGTTGTGGAGTCTCCCACTCTGGAGACATTCAAAACCTGCCTGGATGCCATCCTGTGCAACCATCTGTAGGTGTCCCTGCCCATGGCAGGGAGATTGGACTAGATGATCTCCAGAACTCCCTTCCAACCTTGACCATTCTGTGATTCTGTGATTCTGTGAAATGAAAACACTTTTTGTGAGAAAGATTTTCATTTTCTGTCATTAGAAAAAAAATAGAAAAATGCTCCCAGTCCTAGTCTGCAAACCAAAAAACAAACACAAAACCAAAGAACAAACAAAGAAAAAAAAACACAAGAAAGAAGATCTCAATGTTAAATAACAGAGAAATAATGGTGACCAATGAGATAGAGTACATAGCCATGAAGCAGAAACTATGGTCGTAATAAGATTTCCTTCCAAAGATAATTTTGAAAAAGCTTACAGCATACAGATCTTCCCTTCCCTTCCCTTCCCTTCCCTTCCCTTCCCTTCCCTTCCCTTCCCTTCCCNCACAAAAAAGACCCACAAAATGAATCCTTTCTTTCTCATGATAAAGTCAAAATACACTATATTTTGAATGACAACATTTGAAATCCTTAGATGCTTTAAGTGCTGCCTACTGTAGGAGTTTAAACAAAATGCCTAGGGCAAATCAATATTCTCCTGCCTTATTCTGTCATACTTACGCCTTTTGTGATTTGGCAAAGTTTAATATTGCTGTATCTGAGCCAGTGGTGAAATCTGTGAGATTCTGTATGGCTAAGAGGCTCCCACACATGTGATCACCTGCACTTAAAAACAAAACTTAAAAAAACCCCACAACACAATTCACAAAACATTTTGTTCTCAAGCTTAAACTGAATAAGAAATCCACATGCCCTGATTTATTATGAAGACCTTAGGAAGCATTTGAAAGGATAGCTCTCCAGCTGTAAACACCCATTCCGAATTTAACCGCAGGTATGTCCACTTTCATACGTTCTGTCAATACATGCATTATTGATTGCATTCATTACTAAGCAATGGCTCATATCTTCAGTACAAAACAGATCCCTTAAAATTTTCATGAAACACAAATATTTCAGCTGCTGCTTTGGAGAAAAATGTGACTAGACCATTTTAACCATCTCTATCTCTAGTTTAGCAACTTGATTTAGAAAGTTTTTTTCTCTTGAAAATAAGAGAAAGGAGAAGGATAAAGGCTCTCTAATAAGGGCTGCCAAAAGAATCAGCTCTCCTACTCCACTAAGTATGAAAGCTAAAATCCTCTTTAACTCTCTGCCCTTCAGTTTGCTTCTGTGCATATCTGCCTCTGTACACTTGGGGAAGGCATCTGACATCTCCAGGGCTAATAATAATGTTGCCAGATAGCAATGTTGTTCCTGGAACAGGTTGTCACAGACCAATAGGCTGTAACAACAGGCTGAGGCAATTACGGTGAATAACAGCAAAAGTGGCGAGCTACTTCCTGACTGAGAGACTGTTGCTCTGTTTGCCTAAGGGATTTTCCCAGTGATATTAGCTCTGACCATTAGATGCTCGATTACAGCAACTAACAGAGAAGTGGAGCATGTCTGTCTTCAGTGGGGGCAAGTGAAACTGTGAAGTGGGGTAAAATAAAGCAGCCTCTGCTTCATAGCACGTAAAGTTCCCGGAATCCTGGTTACAAGGGACAACAGAGAGAGGGAATGGGCTTGAGGATGGGTCAGATATCAGGGAAGAGCTGAACTGCGGAGAGGTTGGTAAAGGAGCTTCAGCCAAGACTCCCGTGACTCTCAGCCAGCAGGGCTTGAAGAAAGAAGGCAACAGAGATGTATTTTGCCTTCTCATGCATAGCTGAAGCTGCACCTGGAAGTTGGCTATTGTCAACCACAACTTAGGCTGGCAGGACTCAGTAGTACAGTGAGCTGCCGAAAATTGGTTCCTAGCTACAGCCAGTTCAAATTAGCATAGATCCAGAGAAAAAAACTGTTGGCCCTGATCACAGGAACCGCGGTTAATTTAGAGGGATTCATTTCCTGCAGCAATCCAGGTGGAAATCGCTCTACCCTAGAAACAAACTTCCATATTCCAGCTGTCAACAACTTCAGACAACTGTCTTGTGCCAACTCTTTACAGATAACATTAAACCACTTTTTACATCATTCCGTTATGTATTTGAGATTTCAAGAAGCTGAATACTTCAGGCTTTTTCCCCAGGGACTCTACCAACTGGGAAAAACTGAACAGAAAAACATCCAGGGAAAGATATATCCTAGATAAAAAGGAGATGGAGAGGGCCATAGTAGTTAAGGCACCTTATGCTGTTCCATAGATCTATGCAGTTCGGTAGAAAGAAAGGGAGATGAAAAATCAGCAAGTATTTATTTGCTTTATCAATGCTTCATTGTACACAAACACCAGACATCCTATGAGATCCTGATGGAGCTGTTAGTGACTCCTTATTTCCACCTCTCTTATCTGTTGAGAGGCAAAGTCCAAATGAAATTCCCACTCCAAAGGCAGAACTTGAGCAAGCACAGACACTTGTTTTTAACATAGCTGTCTTGCTGTTGACCTGAAGTTTTTATGGTTTATTATGGACTTTCTAACAGCTGATTTAATTGCCTGCTTCCACCTACTCCTCTCCTTAAAGAACATTAGTTAGATAAGAGATACAGAAGAACTAATCACACATTGTTTTAAATAACGCACCAACGTGGAACAAGATCTGTCTTCGTTTGCCCAAGCTGCACATCATGCTCACCTTCAGGGTATACTTCTCAATAGGATTTCTCTATTTTAACAAAACAAATTTGTCAAAATGTATTAGCAATGGCAAAAGAGCTTGACAGGCTCCAAAGCTCTGGAGTTTTGTGGGCATCATAGATAGGAACACGCATATTCTTGTTTTCCTGAAACGCTGAGGCAAGTTGAAGCCAGTCCTTAAAATCCTTAAAATGCATTGTACAGATAGCACTTTCTTCTGGTTTCACCTCTCACTCACAGTATTTTAAGAATTTTTTGAGTGTTCCTCTAGTCATTCATTAAAAAAAAAAAAAAATAATTAAAAAAGAAGAAAAAATAAAAAACCAGCAGGGAGAAAACTTTTCTTTGGTTGTAGGAACATACACTTTATGATTAAAAAAAATAAGATTCTTGAGTCACACATGGTTGTTGTGCCTTTTGCTGCAGCTGCTTGTCCCATTCCCATCTCAGATATGTCTGTTCTTTGTTTAGGTATGCTGCAGTCTCTTAACCCCAGGGGTTTACAGCCTGGCATAGCAAGAAAAGATGAAATTGGTGCCAATTTTGCCTTCATGAATATAAACTACTGGTCTCCAGTAACTCCTGCACAAACACAGTAGCTGAGTCGTACCTGCACTGGGATGGGGAACCTCCAAAGTGTGAAGGAGTTCCCCAGAGAGGGGCAAGAACCACTGCTGCTGTCCAAGGGTAGCCATGACCTCTTATGAACCAGACTCCTGCATTATACCAACCATTACACCTCAGGCTACTTATCAGGCAACACACATCCATCTGAATTTCAAGGAGAACTAAGAGAATTACAAGGTTCCCCTCACACTCCCACAGTAGTGTATAGTGACATATTTTCTCAGCCTTCACAAATACGAACAGTGACAAATGCAAACCTCTACCTAGAATAATGTCCTTTCTGATGTCAAAATTAAAACAACCTTGAAGTATTGATTCACCTTTTTATGATAGTAATTACATCTAAGAAAGTGTAAGATCTTGAGTGGTTAAAACACACAGAGTCACATTCAGAATCCAACCGTACTATTTGAAATTTTCTCCCAGATCCATAAATCAAATCTTTATGTTTCCTGATGCACTGGCCTGCATCAGAAATAGTGTAGGCCAGCAGAACCAGAGAAGTGATTGTCCCACTGTACTTGGTACTGGTGAGGCCACACCTTGGGTACTGTGTTCAATTTTGGGCACCGCAGTATAAGAAGGACATTGAGGTGCTGGAGAGGGTCCAGAGAAGGGCAACAAAGCTGGTGAAGGGTCTTGAAAACAAGTCTTATGAGGAGCAGCTGAGGGAATTTGGATTGTTTAGCCTGGAGAAAAGGAGGCTGAGGGGAGACCTTATGCTCTCTAAAACTACCTGAAAGGAGGTTGCAGAGAGGTGTGCGTTGATCTCTTCTCACAATTTACAGCCAATAGAACAAGAGGAAATGGCATCAAGTTGCACCAGGGGAAGTTTAGATTGAACATTAGGAAAAACTTCTACATTGAAAGAGTTATCAAAGACTGGAACAGGCTGCCCAGCTAAGTGGTTTAATTGCCATCCTTGGATGTATTTAAAGCCGTCTAGATATGGTGCTCAGGGACATGATTTAGAAGTGGGCCTGGTAGAGTTAGGTAACAGTTGGACCTGATGATCTTAAAGGCCTTTTCCAACCATAATTATTCTATGATTCTATGTTTTTTATATCAATCTGCAATTTTTTAATATATTTTCAAAACCTAAAAGAAGGAATAAGCATGCTAAATAATACTCTTGCTCAAATAAACTCTTTCACTGGATAGCATCATTTTTAGCCACTGTTTGAATAGTAAAAGAATGCCAGATGTAAAAGAAAAGTAGTTGCTCTGAAAAAGTAAAGCAATGAAAGGGAAGAATGTGAAGAAGTTAAGATAAGGAGACGTGAAGCTAAACTCTGTACAAGCAATGGAATATTTCTTTCCAGCAATTTTGTCAAAACAGAACTAGATTTATGAAGATTAAAGTCTAACAGTTTTAAAGTTTTTTCTGAACTGAGTTTCTACTTCCTGAGATAAGAGCCAGTCAGCTTGTATGTTCCCAGCTGTATCTTCCCAGGCTACATTTGAAAACATTGCCCTTTGTAGACACAGGATTAAATCCTGTATCCTTTGCAGATCAAGAAAATAATCCCATCTATTTGTATGAGTTACAGATGTGGCCATAATTCTAATTTTTTTCCATATTTGTTAGCCCTTATTGCACATGACATTTCACTTTGCATTATACTTTCTTTCACAGACTGTACCCAACAATATGCAAAGGAATCCCAGACTTGTCAGGATGGAAAAAGAGATTCATACTGCACTAATCTTTTAATTCCTCCTTTTTCCAAGCTCAGTGTTTGAGATTCTTTCATCAGCATTTTTATTCATGTCTGAAACTAAACACCCTTTTATTGTTGAATTATGGTTCCTCACCCAAACTGTTCTTACCTGGAGTACTGCATCCACCTCTGGAGCTCTCAGCATGGGAAAGACATGGACCTGTTGGAGTGGGTCCAGAAGAAGGCCACAAAAATGGTTAGAGGGCTGGAGCACCTCTCCTATGAGGACAGGCTGAGACAGTTGGGCTTGTTCAGCCTGAAGAAAAGAAGGCTCCGGGGAGACCTTACTGCGGCCTCCCAGTACTTAAAGGGAGCTTTTTAGAAAGATGGGGACAAACTTTTGAATAATAATAGTAAAATAGACTTCATCACCAAAACAGATTTATTTGTAGCCAGTGTTTTACCCTATTTCCTAAATATACAGTTTTCTTGGAAAATTCTTTCTTACATTCTCCTGGTTTGAATAGTCTTCCCATAGCTCATGTATGAAAGATAATGTAGTTATGGGATGACCTTTGCCTTCTCTATGGGCTTCATTTCTTTCCATTCTCAATTCTTTATATTTTTCCTAATCTGTACCTAAGTCTGGAATATCATACTACATCTGGCATGTATTTCCATCTCTTCTTTTGGACTCCACCTTTAAACAAAGACTCCTCACTTTTCTGAAAGTGCTCAAAATGTTAATCCACCCCAATAAATATGCTGTCTCCAGCCAGCAGAGCTTTTTACTAAAATGTTTACATTTAAATTAGAACCATCCTTTGGTTGCTATCTCTAAGGTCCAATCCTGTCTACCAACCACATGATGGAATTAAGTTAAGAAGAAGAGTCTATGTGTTTTTATCTTTTATACTGCCCTGTCACTCTAGTATGAAAATAAGAGATGTCAATAAGCTTAAATTAAATTAATTTTATTCAAATAGATCTGTGCAGTGCTGGAAATTGATAGACTTAGCAGGAAAAGCAGAATTCGCAGGGTAGATAACAGAGGAGGAATCTGTCATTAATCTGATTTTGGACCAAAAATAGGTGAAGAGGACACACAGCCTCTAGTGGTTCTTCCCCTCTTGCACAAATGGAGCAATGACCCTGACAGCCTTATTCTGCCAAGCATCCCAGCATTTGCTCCAGCAAAGCCCCTTGGCACACACTCAGCTCTGGTTTGCAAATTATCTAGGGGGCACCTGAAAGCTATATCAGCCTCCTGGACATAGCTTGATCAGAACCAGAATATTTAACATCTTCAAGCAATTCCTGAAACATTAAGCGTATTTTGGAAAGTGTTTGAAAGGGGTCTAAGAAATGTTGGTGGATAAGTAAAGCAGTAAACTTGCATATTTAATTAAATTTCTTGGTACAGAAACACAAGAGTGAACTGAAGGTCACTTACACCTTTAATCTATCTATATCTGAAGCTGCGTACTAACACCCTCTTCCATGATACACGTCCATGCTAAAGCTGTCTAGAGAAAAACAGAAGAACATAAACAGAACACAACTGAAAAAAAAAAAATCCACACATACACTTCTGCAAACTATTCTGCATGCTTCACTCTAGGTTTAAGCAAAGGTGTCAGTTCTCATTTTTTATAAATCAGTTCACCCATTCCTACTTGGGAGGTAACTGCTCAGAGTTCTCACATGGTTGCTCTCCTAGAGGAATCTAATTTCTCAGTTTCAACATGCCCAAGGCATCTGCTTTCCTTACCGACAAGACACAATCTTTCTGTCACTGACATCAGAGGAATTATCAGTACATTTGACAACAGTGATGTTCAGCACTGAATATAGCAAAATATAGTAAAAATAACATGGCAGCTTACTAGAAAAGTTGTGAAAGGAAGGACTTGGAAAGTTTTCATTTATTTAAAAAAAAAATAAAAATCAATATTATTTTAATTAGACTTATAACATTTTAAGAGGTGGCTTTTTAAGACAAAAAAAGCCTCTTGGTCACAGCAAACTCTGCCTGGGGATACACAGACAACACTGAAGAAATGGTTGCTTGGCAGTGTTTTACATCAATTATACATATACTAGTAAATAATATGAAACTGTTGCTCAGAGAAAAGTTGATCTTCACAGCAAGAAATGACATTTGGAAATTTTATTTTTTTTCTATTCAGGGAGAACTTTCAGATGCTTATGTACTTGGATTCTTTTTAATGATATTTCACTCTTTGAAGACTATGCTGCAAGCTTCAACAAGCCTTAGAAACTAGACTGTAGATCATTTTTAGCTATATAAAAAGTGACATAATCAAACTCTAGCATTAGCAAATATCTGCACATAAAGGTTTTGGTGTTAGGGCTCTTGACTGTTTACTAGAAACACAAATACCCTGTCAATACTACAGAACACAAACCATATGTTTTACATACATATGTGTATTTTAATAAAAGAACTGGTTAGGAAAGTGGAAGCCACGTTGTGTTAAAGAATTTTCGTCTAAGTCCAAGTCTTAGCTCTGCAATAGACTTCCAGCTTACATTCATGTAATAAACCACTTAGGTTCTTCTTTTTGAGTGCATCTAATATACAATTAACCATATGGCTATGTTCAACAGTTTCAGAAGTAGGAATAATATTTTCAAATTTTTCTTTGTTTATTTTTTTTCTTTCAAAGCCAAAATTCCACTTTCAAATGTCTGAAAATGGTATGCAAACTTTAGCGAAATGTCCCCTGAGGTTTTTTGTTGTTTAAGTGAACCTGGTGTCACTGAGCTATCTTCTTGCTCAGGAAGTGGTGGTGGCCTGATTAGTATCTGCTGAACTCAAAAACTGTCAGCTGTCAACAACCTGAACTTAACACACTGTGAGCACCAGTGCTTTGTTCTCCTAAAGGCTGATTTGGACCTTTCTTGGTAAGTTAACCCAGGAGACTTTCTTTTGTCATTTGTTATTGACACTCATAAAACTCATATAACATTATGTAACTTATAATATAATTCTTCTCAACATAAGGTAATCAGATGATTGATATCTTTGGTAAGTTGTCGGAATTCACTGAAATTAACAAAACTTCCAGTTTGGAAATTCAAATTAACTTGGAGGAACCAGACATGTATTTCAATTTCTTTGGGCTAAAATTTTATAATACAAAAAGAATTACCATAGCAATGGCACTAAAGATTTTTTTTGTTCTTTATAATCAGAAAATAGTAATAGCAGCAGCATCAGATACTGTGGCTGTTTACATTACAGTAGAACACTGAAAGGCCATCACCAAAAAATGATAATATCACAGTGTTAGGTGCTGCTTTGCAAGCTGAGTGCCAGAGCTTGAAGTTTGAACAGGCATGGCAGAAGGAGTCTTGGATTTATAGTATCATTTCCACTGAGTCTTAGAGGAAAGAAGACCAAATCTTTTAGGTTGGTTAAGTGCCTGCTTTTCTTCGACTTCACTTCTTGAATCTTTCTACCTGCCAGTTCCTAATTTGAAACTGGTCATTAAACTTCAACAGAAACCTCTTCCTTGCACTTCTTTTCAGCACAATATCATTTACTTCAGCTCAGTGGGACAGGGGGTGAGATACTGTATGCAAATCAGAGTGAAGAATGCGGTCTGTTTGACATCAGCAAGACTACAAAGACAGAGAACAATTTAACATTTCTGACCTATAGACTTTGTATAGCATCTATTAAAACAAAATAAAACAAAACAAAGCAGAACAAAAAACTG
>VUYV01000046.1:0-52736 GCA_008711295.1 Anarhynchus alexandrinus
ATACCGAGCCCTGGGGAACACCACTTGTGCGGCACATCTTGCTCACCCCCAGGTGAGGGGGGTATGATGGAGAGAGAGCTTGATGCTGTGTAAGCACTGCTCAGAAAGTCAAACCACCAGGGTGTTATCAACACCATTCTAGCCACCAATAGAAAGCACAGCTCCATAAGGGCTGCTGTGGGGAATATTAACTCCACCGCGGTCAGACCCAACACACTGCCAAATTTCCCTCTCTTCTACTTGAGAAAAAAAAAATAAAGCTATTTAATATGGAGGATTCATTTTTCTTTTTGGCATCTCTGTGACTTTTTTTCTCCACAATTTCCAAAAGAATTTGAAATAATATGAAGTATAATATATGAGATAAGATGGGCAAGGCACAACACCTCTTGCTGGGAATCTAAGCTGAAGTCCTTGTGCCAGAGTATTCTTGCACACAATCTATAGCTGGTGAAGAGTCCTGCTTTTGGTGACCATTGTTGCCATGGATTTGGGAAAAGCTCTGTGTTTGATGTAGCTGAAAACAGGTTCTTGGAGGAAGCTTGATTCTCTAGGCATCGGTGAATTTTGTAACTTTTCTCTGTGCAATGACATTGGAGTTATTACTTCAGAGAAATACTGAGAGAAAACCCTGGGTTTGTGTCCATTTCCTTGAAGGAAGTTAAGGGAAAAATAGAGCAAGTTTCTGGCCATCACTTTACTGTCCATCTTCCTGCTTGTACAGCCATCACCTGGTCTTTAATAATCACAAATAATTTTGAAGAGGTAGGAAAGCATCCTGCATCATTCCCATGGTTTTAAATAACAGACAGAGCTAAGATACCCTGAGATCATTTATGCCTGTTCTTCAGCTGAACAAAAACATTGACTAACACAACAATATTTGTCTTCTTTTGGATCCCTGGTTCAAAATGATAGCAAAAATACATCAAAACACAATGTGAGGGTATGAGATATCCGTTACTGCAATTACACATGGCAGCCACGTTAATTAGTCATCTCAGCATAGATGGTGGAGAGGTGAGATTATAAATTTAAACTGCCTGGGTCACAACTGTAAAAAGCCAGAAAATAAGCCAAAAAGACTTGTGGGAAAGAGATAATATTTTAACTATCTCTATTTTGGAAACGTTCATCAATTGTGAAATGCCATAGGAGTTAAGAAAACATTTTATCTACTAAAACTGATTGAGTGTTTTTAATCTGTAGAGAGGAAATTCTTGCCTGTTGCTATTTTTTGTTTCTTCAGAAAAATTTTGTCTCCAGAGACTATACCAGGATTCAAGCCCTCTTGAACCATTGCTACTAGCCATAAGCTTGAATATTTTGTTTTGTTTGTTAAGGAATAAACTTGTTATTTTGTCCCAGTTAGTTAAATTAACTCTGCTTTCTGCACTGATCCCCCAAGCCCAGCAGAAAACAAAATATCAGCACTCATTTATTAGAGAAAAAGCAGCAGAACTGGAATCTGGATTTTGCTGGGTTTTTAGCAAAGGATTTTCTTGCTTTTGCAAAAATAAAAGGAAGACAACTGACTTACCTACACCCTGCCTTTTGGTTGGTCTGCAGAAACATCACTTTATGAATGGTTCAACAATATTTGCCTTCATCATGGGTCCAGGATGAACACCATAACCTGCCATAGTTTGATTCCATTTTCCTGTAAGCATCCATCACCCCTTGACAGCTCAAAAGTTTTGAATTTTTTAAACTATGGTTTTAGATGTGAATGATTTGGTTTCGTTTTCTGGGTACACACCAAAAACATGGCTTTTGAGAGCTTATCAAAGGAAAGAGGAGCAATAGTGGTTGTGGCAACTTTGTCTTCCTCTGCTATCCAAGCCCCTGCTCTTCTTCTCCACTGTCTCTCCTTCATCACAGCCAAACAAGGGTGCGTGTCCCCACACACCAGCTGTGACATTGCCACAGCTCTGCTGCCTCTTCTGCTGTGGAAAACAAGGTATCTGCTACCACTGAGAGAGGGCTCAGAGTTGTGGCGGTTACCCAGAATAGATCCCAACCTCTCACTGCTGTGGTGGGGCAGCACATCCAGCTCTCTTGAGCTTTCCATCACAAATGAAGCACCTCTGCTATGAGGACAGGCTGAGAGAGTTGGGGATGTTCAGCCTGGAGAAGAGAAGGCTCCAGGGAGACCTTATAGCCCCTTCCAGTACCTAAAGGGGGCCTACAGGAGAGCTGGGGAGGGACTCTTAATCAGGGAGGGGAGCGATAGGACAAGGGGTAATAATTTTAAACTGAAAGCAGGTAGATTTAGATTAGATATTAGGAAGAAATTCTTTACTGTGAGGGTGGCGAGACCCTGGCACAGGTTGCTCAGAGAAGCTGTGGCTGCCCCATCCCTGGAGGTGTTCAAGGCCAGGTTGGACGGGGCTTTGAGCAACCTGGTCTGGTGGGAGGTGTCCCTGCCCATGGCAGGGGGGTTGGAACTCGATGATCTTCAAGGTTTCTTCCAACCCAAACTTTTCTATGATTCCATGATTCTAAATCTCCATCCCAATGTGCAGTGTTGTTGCTCCTCTTTTCCCACAGTAGGAGTAGCTCAGCTCCAGCTCCTGATCAGTTCTGCCTTTTGCTAAGAAGCCTTGAGCAGACTTTGGTGCCAGAAATGGCACAGAAACTTAAGACACTGACAAAACTGATAAACAACTCCCCATGCCCACCCCTTATGGAAGACCACAGAGGGGCTGTAATTACCAGTTCTGCCACGTTTGCACACATGGGAGAGGAAGGGGTCTGGCTGTCAAGGCACTTGGTAGGGCTCAGTAAGCCAAATAAGCACAGCTAGAGGGCCTTCCTGGAGCTGGGGGCAGGTCTGCAGCCCTCAGTAGCAGAAGGGAGTCTGCCAAAGGGAGGGTGGATCTGTGCAACACTGCCTCGACACACGCAAACCCCGTTTCCAACCAGCAGTCTCTGCACGCTCGCCCTCATCTCTCTCCTGCATGTCTCAGGGCTGCGCTTGCCTTGAGCTTTGAACCTGAGATCTACGTAACTCTTAACAGAGTGGAAAAATAGTTAAGAATTGGCCATTTCAGTTTGCACTTTTTGCTGTCGGAGGAACAGGGAGCTAGAGGGGAATTGGCTGGTGGTGACATTGTTATTTTGGTAAAGAGAAAACATGTTCTAAATATGAGTGTAGAAAAGAATTGTAAAGTAACTGTTGCCCACCTCTTCCTCCTTGCAGAGATGCTGGGACACTACTTCTCCCTAAGTGGAGGGAAAGCTGCAGAGAGATGAACTTTTGCAGGAAACACAGCTCCAACAAATGCCATGAAAGACAGTCACTGACTCTCTCCTGCTCTCCATCCCTAAAGATTTCACCCGTTCATCTAATGGTTTTTTGGAGCAACAGGGCTGATTTATCCTTGTCACAGAGTGAACTGGCCTATTACAAAGATTTATCCTACCTTCACTTTTCAGGAGGCTCAGTTCTCCTTTCCAGATCAAGTGCCCATGTCACATAAAAAACAGACTTGCTGGAACACAAAGAGCAGGAGGCCATCAGCAATGTCCTCTGGGACCAGGGCAGCTTCTGCTTAGTTGATTTCTTCTAGGAAAAAGAACTCACATTTCCTAGAGCCAAGGAACCAAAATAGTACAACTACCAAGAAGATGCATGGTAAGGAGACATACTGGTGTATGAAACCCCCCTACCTCCAAGAGGCTTTATTTTAGGTGGCCTCAAGTACCACGTGCAAAGACAGAAAGGGAATGCAAAGACAGAGAGGAATGCAATAAAGGATTCGATACAGAAGTTCCCAGGTACCCACAGACACAAATCTTGCTCCAGAAAGTCGATGCGTAAATTGGATCTCTCAGTGCATGCAGGGTCACAGTGTGAGTTGAACAAGCGGGAATGTGAGGGTGGGTTCGTTTTTGTTTTCTGGATGGTATTTTGCAGCATTTTGTGCTGCACACACAAAACATGCAGAGACTCTGACTACGCCACAGGCCGGACTCGCAAGAATTTTAACAGATGGGACTATTCCTCACCGAAATTTCAAACAATTCAGGCTGCTTCGGGCTCATATTGGCACAGAGAATGCACACAAGTTATTCTGGACAATTTTGTGCTAGGGTTAAAAAAAAAAAANNNNAAAAAAAAAAAAAAAAACAAAACAAAAAACCAAAGAAGACACTGAACACTGGTCCTTCTTTGTTTGCTGTATTAACAATTTTTATTTTCCTATACCATAAAAGTAAGCAGATTTCTGTGATTCCATCCTAGAGATACCCAGAGGGAATGGTACCCCAGAAACTGTCTCCTGAGACAACATCTAACCAGTTCGGTAGGAAGTTCATACAAATAACATGTCTCAGGGAATAGCATGTTTTCTTGTTGCTTTCCATGGTGAGGTTGGGAGGGGTTAACATTATCCTAAGGCAGTATTCTTGAAACGCCCTATAAACCACCAAACTCTCACAAGACAGCTGATCACCTTGGCCCAAAAGAGCCAAAATTTAGCTGTCTCTTTTGGCCAGTTTTATTCATAATCATACCTCATCTAAATTTTTCTCCTTCTATAAATTCAAAGTCATAAAAATTCCTCTTGTTCTCCCTTATTTTGTCTTGTTGGTCTAGATAAGGGCTACTTTACAAAACACTCTGTGCCTGTGTATTTACATATAGCTTAACATAATGAGCCACTAATCTTATTTGAGGCCTCCAAGCAGTATTGAAATGTAGATTGTTATTAATAATGATAGCACTTACATATTACTGTTGCTGAAATGGCAGTCCTTCCCTCCCTGCTTGCAAATGCTGCAGAAGAGTATGTTAGCTGAATTTCAAATGAGTATGTCAGGAAAACAATATCAACCACGGCAGAAACTTCCCGCTTTACTAAACATGTTCCTTCTTTGAGTGAATTCTGGCAGTGCAGATTCCTAAACCAAAATAGAAAAAAAAAAGACAACATTACACATTGGAAACTTCAGACCAGGGTTGGTTGTAGCTGAATTGAGCTGACATAGGTCAGGCAAGGAGAGATTCCACCAAGCCTGATAAATCAGAGAATACCTTTGCTGTCTCATCACCTTTGCTGCTAAGTGATGGACAGGCTGTTCACGAAGGTCCTTGATCCCACGAGGCAGGATACACAGCATGGGTAGCTGAGCTGGGAAAGCTGCCATGACTCCCTTCCCAAAGTTGTCCAACTCTGTTGGCCACAAAGATGCCACTCTTCAGGTGTGCCATCTTTAGAGTAAGATGGGAACATTTGTCACAAAACAATTTTCCACTTGTAAATGACATTTCGTGGAAACGGAGACGTTGTGCTGAAACATGTTGATTTTGGTGAAATATCTGATGGGAAAATTGGAGAAACAGGGATTGTTTTGACTTTCTCATTTCACTCTGATGTTGAAATGTTTTGTTTCAGTAAAGCAGAGAGGATTTTTTTGACTTTCTTACTCTGTTTTATTTCACCCCAATTTTATAGAGTCATGGAATCGTTTAGGTTGGAAAAGGCCTTTAAGATCATTGAGTCCAACCGTTAACCTAGCATTGCCAAGTCCACCACTAAACCATGTCTCTAAGTGCCACATCTACACGATTTACAATCCTTTCAATACTGTGTTTATATATTTGCCTATTATCGTAACAGTTCCTTGGGCCATCTGAAAATATGCTGAGATGAAAGAAAATGAGTATATTTCATATTTTCTCTGAATAGTATTGATTACTTCACAACATAATGTTTGTACAATCACTGATGGTTTTGATGGCTTTTTTTTTTCCTTTCACTAAAGTTTCATTTTGCCACAAAAGCAATTTTCAAAATGGCAGCTTTTCCCACAGAAAGGAACATTTATCTACTGTCAAAACTAATGTGCTACACTAACATTCAGCTGCCAGGACAATTAATTTGCTCACTGCCTGCCCATGGCTGCCCCTTTCTCCTGCTGATCTACAGGGCCCCTTTGTACAACCTTCTTCTTTCATCAGAGTAAGTCATCTTGCCTCCTTGCTGGAAAAATCAGGTACTGTTTCTCTACAGTGTCCACATTTTTTGACTCCTAGTTCAATGTGATGGAAAACCATGGCAGCAATCAGGTTATTTTTCATGTTAACCCTTGCAAGGATGTGCAGGCAATCAAGGAATATCTCCAGAGGGTTGAGCAGGCTGGTTCTGAACAGCGTCCTCATGGGGTTAGGGGATGGTGGCAGTGCATCTCTACCAGCCTTACCACCAGAGTGTTACCTCACGTTAGCTTTTGGTCCAAACAAATCTCAGTAATTAGAGCTAGAGAAGATCTGTACAGTCAGTGTAGCAGGAACGGGATCTTTGCTGACAGTTTGCCTTTGGTATCTGACTCCTGGAAGTCAGGAGAGGCAGCCTAAGTCTCCACCTGGAAGTCTAATGACTCACACACTAAGCTCAGTGCCAGGTCTGTGTATAACACTGTCCCCCATGCAAACACAGCCCTGGGAAACCCTCTGTTAATTTCTATCACTGTCCCAGTGCAATAAATCCCCCTCCTATTCTACGTAGCCCAACTGGTGCTTTCCAACGCTCTGGGGTGTGATTTCAGGATGCTCTGGTATCCATCTTGATCTTCCCTGTGCTTTCAGATTTATAACCATTTCTCCCCACTTAAGTCTTAATATTCTTCATACACACCATGCATGAACACGCTGCTCTTTTATTCAGGAGCTGTTGTCTCTGGCCATACTTCTGCCAAATAAAACACCAGCAGCATAGCGATGCTGTTGCATAGCTTCAGTTTTAATGCTCTGACAAGTTTTTTTGTTACTCCAGATTTTGACTAACATATCCATATTTCTAGATTCTTTCCTTGTTCTCACTTTTATTTCCACCTCTGTACTGCTGTTATCTATTATTACCAGGTTGCCACAGTAACTGCATTCCTCAACACTCTGTATTTGTTCCACACCAATTGTTATAGGGACTGTGTTTGTTCCCACTGTTGCCAAGACCTTGGTCTTTTTTTGTTGAAACTTTCACCCTTATCTTCTCCCCTTTATCAGTGGTTTGCCCACTCTGGACTGCATGTCATGGGGCAAGAAAGAAGAGAGGTACCTCCTTCTCCAAGTCCCCCTATTCTCATTTCTCATTGGAAATATTGCTGTTTGCTGAAGCAGTTGACTCTTACGCATCATTCTCTGCAGGTCATCAAGGTTTCCACATCTCTGACCATCCTCTACGGAGCAAGGAGACTCCCTCTTCAGCCTGGTGCAGATCACCTCTCTCCACAGGACTGCTCTGAGTGTGGGCTACAGCAAACTGCCCACCCCAGCAACTTTGTCCGGTCCGCAGTNACCCTTATCTTCTCCCCTTTATCAGTGGTTTGGAAGCTTTTGGCTGCATGTCATGGGGCAAGAAAGAAGAGAGGTACCTCCTTCTCCAAGTCCCCCTATTCTCATTTCTCATTGGAAATATTGCTGTTTGCTGAAGCAGTTGACTCTTACGCATCATTCTCTGCAGGTCATCAAGGTTTCCACATCTCTGACCATCCTCTACGGAGCAAGGAGACTCCCTCTTCAGCCTGGTGCAGATCACCTCTCTCCACAGGACTGCTCTGAGTGTGGGCTACAGCAAACTGCCCACCCCAGCAACTTTGTCCGGTCCGCAGTAGCATCTCCACGCGCAGCACTGCACAACCCCAAATCCCACTCCACACCAGTGCACCCTTCCTGAAACTGTTAAATGAACTCCTGCAAGCTCTGCAACGGGAATCTCCTTTTCTCTCTCTCAATCTCTATGTTTTGCTGCCCTCTCCTGCTCAGCTAGGAAACCTCTCAAACCTTTCAAATCGGGGACTGCAGAGCCCCCCTGGAAATTCTAAGCTCCCTCATATGTATGACAGGTCTTGCCTGACCAGAGCTTCCCTGATGGGAGCAAAGTGGCAGAGGCAGCAGGCAGGTACAGAGGATTAGTGGAGACCAGGATTAACACTTCTCAACTCTCTTGCCCAGAGAGGTTGTGGAGTCTCCCACTCTGGAGACATTCAAAACCTGCCTGGACGCTGTCCTGTGCAACCTGTTGTAGGTGACCCTGCCCTGGCGGGGGGGTTGGACTAGATGATCTCCAGAGGTCCCTTCCAACCCTGACTATTCTGTGATTCTGTGATTCTGTGAACTACCTGCCCTGGGAACAAAAAAAAAAAACAAACCCTAACTGCGGAGCAAATGTTCTGCAGAAGTAGTAATGAAATGCTTCTCCAGCTTGACCCTAGCTGAAGCACTGATGGGGGCATTTTCCAATGCCCATGTTTGCCCTCACAGCAGTGAAGATGTTTCTCTCCCCTTTTTGCCCATCTTGCCGTTAATTCACGTGAGCTCAGGGTGCGGTGGTGGGGAGGAGGACAGAGATGTGCTCTCAGCATTGCAGCCACCACTGCAGTGGAGCCTCCAAGCTCACACTTTGGAGCTCCCAACCGGCTCCCCCAATGTGCTCCACTCCCGCAGCAGCAGCAGCAGCAGCAAGATCGATGACTGCAACCACCCGAAATGGCAAAGGACAGTACCGCCACCCTCTTCATGCAGACCCTGCACCCAGGAAGCACCTAGCTGCCAACATACCTGTCTCAGAAGTGTTATTGCCCACCAAAGCAGGGTTTAGTCTCCATTTCAGATGTGATTGGAGTGACTTCATGGTGCTTTTACTGATTTGTTGACTAATGACCTCTCTGCGCTGCAGAACAAAAACCTTCTCAGGGTTGAAACAGAAACCCAGCACCAAGGGCATGAACTGCTACACTGCTGCCAAAGCATCTGGAATGGAGCCATTTCCTCCCATTAAGAACTATCAGAGGTAAGAGGAGTTTGGGGCTGGTTTTAGTGGATTCTCTCACTTTGCCTCTGAAGGGAAGGCAAATGGTTTCCTCTAACTCCCTCCTTGCGATCGGGCGTTAGGACATTGCACAGTAATGCAGGCGACTGTGTCATCTTCTCTTCCTTCAGTGCTCTTGATTGACACCACTGTTGTACACATTACTGAACCCATGGCTTGTTTTAGACACCAAACTGTTTTCCCTACCTGAAAACAGATTGGCAAAAATTTGTACATTGCAATATGTGATTTACATTCACAATTTCCTTGTATGATTCATAACTCTATGGAGCCACGGTAAAAATGCCAAGCAAGATACCACTGACAGCAAGAGACAGAATTATTTTGTTAAATAGCATTCTCCTTCAGCAGTATCAGTTTAAATTTTTGGAAAGGCTGACTTAACTAAAGAGTCAATGAAGATATCTACATCTTCTTGCTCTGAAAAAGGACCAACTAAACTAATAACCGGTGACACTGAAGGTGTATATCCAACTTTCATTAAGAAGACTAAACAAGGAAAGGTTGCTATCCTACACGGAATATAATACCAACTTGACTAACAGAGCCATCAGGTGATGCTTGTTCCACACAAGCAGAGAGAAGACTAAGGCCAGGGTGGTGCTCTAGATGCTGCACAAACAAGGACATGGGCATGAATATGAAGACAGAAAAAGCCATGGAGAAAAAAGCTGAAAGAAGACAACCTTGACGAGTCATCTAACGCAATGCTTATTGGCTTTTGATAGAAGACTTGATTGAGCAAGAAAGAATGATACCATCCAGCACAAGATGAAAATAAAAACGTGGTAAGAGTTGGCTGAAAGCACTGTTCAAAGCATAAGCGGAGGAATATACAGCAGGAAAAGGGATATATCCAAGACAGAGATGGTACACATGGTCAATGCTCACTGACATGCTACAGGTGAGCTGGAGCAGTCAGTATCCTGGAGAGGACATTATAGAGCCTGCCACCAAGCTGCACCAAGGGAAAGACTGACTTCTGTGAACAACCAAATCACTCCAAATCTTTCCCAAGAATGCAGTCTCTTATGATGCTGTCAATATCTGGAGTTTCTAGTGCTAAGGAACTCCCTGGGAAAAAAAAATAAAAAAAAAACATAAAAGCTGGCATCAGGCAAAAAGTGCATAAATAGCCAGGAAAACTGACAAAAAACAGTTTTGTTTTAAATTCAGATGCTAACATTTACACTGAAATGTTGAGCCACAGGAGAATGGAATCAACTGAGCCTGTAAAAGCAAAACAGGCTACACTATTAGACAGCACTCTTAAAGTAAATCTTGATGTTCACTTAATTATATCCCCTTGGCTGAGTGAGGAAAGCCGAACCTTGCCTTATTATTACCATTTCACATTGTTATGAAGGTCTGATTGGGTTGAGTAGATGGTCTTAATGGCTCTGTCAAACAATAGGATAATCCTAGTTTAAATGAAAAAGCTATCTCTCCCAAAGGCACGTTTTTTTGATAAATGGCTCTTTCATTTAGACACAAGCCTAGCCAGGCATTGAGTCATGTGTTCAAAATACAATGGCTTACACGATTAACACAGAGTTAACATGGGAAAGGTATAATGTACTTAAGAAAATTCTCTTTATTCCCAAGAAGGAAAAGAAGGCTGGGATAGCAGGATTAATATTTACTGCCAGCTCTACAGCAGCTACATCCACACTCAGTATAAATTATTATTTAAATGCCACTGCCCTCCAGTAAGATGGGGTTCCAGGGAACTTAGGACAATAGATCATTTAGAGTTGCCTGAAAATGTAACTCTGTTGGAAGAAAACTCCTTGATAAGCTTATCAAAATTATTACCAGAATGAGTAATTTCTTGCAACAGAGTTAGAACTTGAGCACAAAATCAATCAAATCAGTGAAAGTGGAAAGGCGCATTTGTCAAAGCAGTATTACCAGCAAGGAGGCATATTACAGCAGAAGTGCAGAAAACTGCACTTTCTCTGCTCAGAAAAGCTATAATTTGGCAAAGAACTTCAGCATGTGCCTAAATTATAAAGTATATTACATATGATGGAAACCAAGCAGTGAGGTTATTATTCCCTGGAATGGTGTAACTTAATTTCCTCCATTTGGCAATTAACAGAGCATGGGGAAAAATACCTCAGAAACTCAAGAACAAATATATCCAGAGAAGCGGCAATATGAGTCTGATTGGTACAAGACTTTTGGCTATGATATCCAAACATCACAAAGCTTGTACAACCGTATCTGTTACCGATTCACCTGCAATCAAACATGCTACAAATCTGCCAATATACCAGCATGCCTCAGGCCTTTTTGGAAACCCATTCTACATGAGAAACAAGAAAATCTAGACTTCTGTTATTTATGATTTAAAGCAGAGTCTCTAGAGCTTTGTCAAGGCTGAGAAACAGTCATGCTTCAGGCCACGTGGTAACCTCCAACTAATAGGGGTCAGGAGGAACACCTCCTTGCTGGCAGACTATCGCATGACGGCAGGACTACCTGTCGCATCTCAAGGTATGTGCTGACCCTGTCTGGTAATTCCTCTGTCCTTGATCACCAGGGGCATCTCCATGAGGACCTCAAAGTATCTTGGTGATGGAACATCAGCTTATGGTAGAATCCCTGCGATGGTTCTTGCTTCTACAGCAGCCAAATGCAACCCATCCAGAGGCTCGAGTGCCTCTGTGCAATGGATGTTGGCTTTCAGGTTAAAGCTGAAGGGTGACAGGCAACATAGGTGTACACCGGGAATTGCAACTAGAACTGGAAATGTGGGGAGAACACCATGATGGAGAGAGACAGTCAGTGAAAGAAATGTGCTTTCAGGCAGAAGAGAAGTGAAGAAAGGAGATTTGGGTTGTATACAGTACTGCTCTTCGTCTTTTCAAGCCAACTCTGGAGCAGCCTTATGACTGTCAGGAGTGTTACACAGAGACCTTTGGACTCAGGTCTCACTGGATATGTCCCTACCATCATATAACTTAGCTTCCCAGTCACCTCCAGGGTCCTAGCCCCTCATCTTCCCCAGATGTGTAAACATCAGTTCGATCCCAAGCTATTTTGCAATAAACCAGCCAGTCCTCTCCAAAACAACCCCTAGTTGTCCATGGGTAGTTTTTACTTCAAAACCCTTGCTCAATTAGCAATGTAGATGAGCTTTTGCCAGGTTCAGCTCTCCCTGCCCTACACTGTGTTCAAACAGGGTCTCAGCTGGCTTTGCATCCTCCACAGTGCAGAGCCTGACACCCTGTGAAAGCAATTGGTCTGCTCTGGAGGACACAAGTCACACAGAATCACAGAATCACAGAATGGTCAGGGTTGGAAGGGACCTCTGGAGATCATCTAGTCCAACCCCCCTGCCAGAGCAGGGGCACCTACAGCAGTTGCACAGGACAGCGTGGTTTTGAATGTCTCCAGAGTGTCTCCAGAGTGGGAGACTCCACCACCTCTCTGGGCAGCCTGTGCCAGTGCTCTGCCACCCTCAAAGGAAAGAAGTTCCTCCTCATTTTAAGATGGAACTTCCTATGTTCAAGTTTGTGCCTGTTCCCTCTTGTCCTGTCACTGGGCACCTCTGAAAAAAGACTGTTCCCATCCCCCTGGCACCTTCCCTTTAAGTATTTGTAAGCATTGATAAGATCCCCCATCCATCTTCTTTTCTCTAGACTAAAAAGACCCAAGTCCCTCAGCCTTTCCTCATAAGAGAGATGCTCCAATCCCCTAATCATCTTTGTAGCCCTCTGCTGGACCCTTTCCAGCAGATCCATGTCTTTCTTGAACCGGGGAGCCCAGAACTGGACATAATACTCCAGATGTGGCCTCACCGGGGCAGAGAAGATCACCATGGAGGAGTAGTGGCCATAACCAAAGAGGGGAACAGGGGAAAGGATGAAAGGATGGCAGTAAATGGTTAAGAAAACACAGGAGATAGTATGATGAAATCCCCAGACTTTGTAAGTCCTCTATGTTGAGCACATTGTTGCCACTCAACAGAGTCCCACTGTAGAGCCCAGAGTTCCCACTTACAGCCCAGCAATCCAGCTCCTTTCCGCAGAGTGCTGCCATCCCATCTCACCTGCAGCAATGATGGACAAATGCAGCGAAGCTGAATTCTGCAGGGCCAATATTTCTCCTGGAATGGTTACAGCTATGCTATGCACCAGTGTGTCCCAGTAGAGCTGTGTGGAGCTTTGACAGAGGAAATCTGGGCCCAGTCCTCGAGAGTTCATGAACCTTTCAGTAAAACTGGCTCCTGTTCCAAAAAATCCTGGGCTGACATCCAAGAAAAACTCCAGCTCCAAGAACATCCTGCCTTGCCATAGCTCTTCTGCATCCATCCACCCAGCTCGCGCCAAAAAAATGCTAGATGCTCTTTTCATCTTTAACTGCACACACAAAAAGTGGTAAGGGATCTCGCTACCAGGAAAACAAGCGAAAGCAGAGAGGCCAGGTGTCTGCTGAAACCAGCTAGAAGGATCCTTTCTCCCCTCTAGTAGCTGGGATAACACACGAGTATTAATTCACACAAAATTACAGCTGCATTCCCGTGGAATTAGACGCTATTCCCACATCTGTGCTTGCACTGAATGTCGAGGAAGAGTGAAGAAGCTGTTACGCTTTTCCTCCTGTTCCGCAAGCAGAAGAGCATTTGGCTTTTCGTATTTGTTAACCTACTCTGGGAAAGTGACTTTCAAACACATGGCATGAACCCGGGGAGCCACACATAGGAAAAGGGATTTGGTGGTGAGTGCCCTTTCAGACANCGGGGAGCCGCACATAGGAAAAGGGATTTGGTGGTGAGTGCCCTTTCAGACAATAGCTGTGCGCAGTCATTGCTAGAACCAGTACAGCCAGCCCACGCTGCCAGACCTCATCTGCTGCCCACGCAGTCCAGGAATGGCTCTCGTGTTACGTCCCTGGCCCTGCAGCGGTGCCAAATTCCAGGACCTCTTTGGGTATCTGACCCCTTGGTTACTGTAGGAGATAAACAGAGAGGATGGACAACCCAACCTCTCCAGGTGCCTGTTGGGACTCTGTCGTGTAGCCCAGCCAACGCCACCTTGATGTCACTCTGTTGTGCGTCGTCCTGCCCATGGACTATCCCCGGAGCACTTCCAGCTCTCCAGATGTGCATGAAATAGCCACATTTTTCAACTCACAGCCATACGGAGTGTCTGGTGCACTGCTGGTAGGAGCAGGAAGGTTTCTACCCTTGAATGACAGTTTGCATCCAACACCCAGAGTCTCCTTCCAGCTGTGACTCTTTCAGGAAGAGGTGAGGTGTGCCCAGGTGACTTAGACATCTACCATGCAACAGTAAAGGGCAGAGTGCTCTGTGCCAAGCTGGGAACTTCTTTCCACCACAGAGCACAGTGAGCAGCTCAGGGGTTTACAAAGCACTGGTAGATCAAAGAAACAATCGTGGTCGAGGGAGGTCATTCTCCCCCCTCTACTCGGCACTGGTGAGGCCACAACTGGAATCCTGTGTCCAGTTTTGGGCTCTCCAGTTCAAGAGGGACAGGGAACTGTTGGAGAGAGTCCAGCAAAGGGCAACTAAGATGATGGAGGGATTGGAGCATCTCCCTTATGAGGAAAGGCTGAGAGAGCTGGGACTCTTCAGCCTGGAGAAGAGAAGGCTGAGGGGAGACCTTATTACTGTGTACAAGTATCTAAAGGGTGGGTTGAAGGAGGATGGAGCCAGACTCTTTTCAGTGGTTCCCAATGACAGGATGAGGGGTAATGGGCACAAGTTGGAACATAGGAAGTTCCGTTCAAATACATGGAAAAACTTCTTTACAGTTCGGGTGACAGAGCACTGGCACAGGCTGCCCAGGGAGGTTGTGGAGTCCCCTTCTCTGGAGATTTTCAAGACCCGCCTGGATGCAGTCCTGAGTAATGTGCTCTGGGCAATCCTGCTTTAGCAGGGGAGTTGGACTAGATGATCTCTAGATGTCCCTTCCAACTCTGAAAATTCCGTGATTCTGTGATTCCATGATTCCGTGATTTTTTCAGGTAGAGTCAGACAGGGTTAGACAGAGGTAGACAAGCATGCTGCTATCGTTTGCACTGCATTCCTGGCTATTGCCTGCTCAACGAACAGCGAAACTCTGCCCCTGATGTATGCGCTAACTGGGTAGGACAGCACTGGAACAGCTTAGCACAACATCACTATATAGCCTGTACCACTGACATCGATTTCCCTTTCAATCAAGAAGAAACAGGGGAAATCTCTGTTTCTGACACTGCCACCTCCAGGAGTTTTCAATCGTCCATGCAGAGAAGCTTGTTATCATCACGTAGAAAATTATAAAGGAAGCAAAAATCCTCCTGCTGATTTGCTGTGCGATGCCAGCCCTCTGAGGAGCCATTTCGGGTCTTTATGCCACCTCCTATTCCCTCTACAGCTCTTAGAAAGTTGCTTGATCTCTCTGCATCCTTCAGATCTGCCTCTAAAAAACGAGGTTCATGCTTCTGACCCAGAAGGCTGTTGTAAGGAGAAAGGTCTTCACTTATCTCTGGTAGCACAGAGAAGGAACCAAGAGAGAGCTTAAGGAGAGGAGAAGGGGTTTATTTTCAGCGCTGCTTCATAATTGAATAAGCTGCTATTTGCAAGTAATTGGGGGAAAACACTCAAGTGCCTGTGAGTGGGGTGAAAGAGGAGAATTCCTCTAATTTACATCTCATTGTCACTAACTAAGATAAATACGCTTTATCTTTCTTATCAAATTACTGTGAATGGTGGCCAAACTGTGCAACACGGTCCATCCAGGTATGGATTGATGGCATATGTGCTTAGCACTGGCAGGACAAATGATTAATGAGACCTTCCTTAATGGCAATGCATTTTAGCCAGTTATCACCTAACACTTAAACTAATGGGTAGCTAAAGCCTGGAAGTTTCACTTGTTAATTTCATGAAAAAAGCTTTCTTCCTCCAGCTTTCCATCCAGTCCCACTTACAAACTCCAGTTCTGCCGCAGATTTACCCGATAATGGGACTGGAAGAGGTTTAAGCCTGTTTACAGCCCTGATTGCAGGATCCAGGGGAGTCTATACAAACTGCAAGATGAGGAGCAGGTCTGACCATGAACACGATCTGGCCAAGTCTATGTTGGAGGTGGTTAGACTGACTGTAGCCCAGATTCAAAGCAGACATACCACGATTACAGAAAGCCAAGCTCATATACCTTCCCACGGACTGCACTTTGCCCGTGCTTCATCTGCCCATGCTGCAGGAGTAGGCACCTTACACACTCCTCAACCCATGTCAGACCATTCGCATCTCAGCATTCATGTAAACAATGTAAACAGTAGTCGAGGCTGGACTCACATCCATGCTGAACTAGACACATGAGCAGACCCTTGATGATTTTATATGGTTTTGGATAAGGCTCCATCAGAACCAGCCTGGAATGAAAGAAAAACTAGAGCCTTCCCAGTCACCTGACATCACAGGTAGCGCTCAGGTGTAGGATACCCACATGTAAGTGTTGGCATGTACCTGTGGGCTCGTGTCTGAGCTCCCATTAAAGTCACTAGAGACTATAGGCAGCACTTAGTTGCTTAGAGAAAGGTCTGTACTGCTATTTTAGACACCCTAGGCAATACTATCTGGTTCCAAGTACAGCTTCATCCAGGCACAGCTCTCCTGTATGGCCTCTGTCCCCTCTACCACCCCACGCAAACAGTTTGGGTACCATGGGCTATGTCACTTGTCAGTAGAAGCCCATAAAAACCAAGTCCTTTCACTGGTGAAGGGTGCCAGCTGAGCCCAGAGAATGATTCACTCTAACGCAGACGCCTTTGAGCTATCGATCCAGGAAGGGGTCGGTCACTCAGAAGACCTGTGCTGTTTCTACCTGGCCCCATAGAGATTTCTGGATGCCATTGAGCATCTCAGATAGCACTGGGCATCTGTGTTTGGCAAATGAATCCTACCTTTGCGCTGTCATTTGCACTAGCAAAAAAAAAATAACCTAAAATGCTTCCAAAAAGGATTCATACCCAGTGTCGATGTAAATGATCTCATCAAGTATAATGCAGTTGGTAAACAAATCCATCCGTTTTGGTCAGTTATTGTTTCTTTTCTCTGAGCAAAATTCCTACCTGACATTTTAAGCTTGCAAGTCTGCATTAAATAATAGCATCTCACTTAACTCATTTTACATTTATATTGCCTCTCGCATGTGTTTGCTGCATAGGATGCTAACTGCGCTCCTTGCCAATAAGCCGTCCAGAGAAGCAGAACAACATTAATGATCAGGAAAAACAAAAGCTAGTCAATAATAACCTCAGCGGTAATTTCATGATGAGAAATTCACTCGCGCCCTTATTTGTGCCTGGGAGCTCTCGTTGTTCTTATTATGAATCCTCAGGCATGAAAAGTAGATGCGATTTCTAATTTAAATAGAGTTTGTATCACCCTCCAAAAATGAATCTTCCTGAAATGATTAAGCGAGGCTTTAACATTGCATTTTGAGGAGCGCTGCACGTTCTGAATAATGTTGTAGGTGCATAATTGAATGATGGAGACAAGCACCGCTGCCCTTCATGGGACAGAAATAGGACCCCCTAACCATGTCTCGTAGACTTCACATAGCCACGTGCTGACACAGACTGGATGGAGGATCTGTGCTTCTGGAGCAAAAGCATGGGGAGTTGTCCGTGAGGTATCCCAAGAGGTCATCATGGCAGTGAGCTGCTGACCTACAAAGGATCAAAGGGATGCCGATGACACTGAAGTTGTGTGAAGTTGATGTGCTGTAGTGTAGATCATGCCTTGTCCTGAATGTCTGGACATCTGGAAAAGAGAGTGACACCTGTAAACCTAGAAACTTTTGACAAACTGGAAGCACTGACAGTTCCACATGAACCTCACTACTTCAATGAATAAATGGGGTTTGCTTAACTGTTGCAATTTATCAAAAGACATTTCTTTCCCTGACAGTACATATTAAACCCTGCGACAGAGCTCACATGGACGTACATCTTGGTACCCTTTAGACACCACAAAGCAATGTGGTATCTCTCTCACTGATGAGAGAATCAATAAGGCACCAACAGCCCTTTTAAAGGACTCCCACACCCTTAGATGTGGCATAAAATATGAACTAGTTTGATCACTTGATAAGGTTAAAGCAGGAAATAACATATTTATTTGAAGGTAGACCTGCAGCACTGGGCTGGAGTTACAGGAAACTATGATGTCAGATTTTGTTACAGTTTTGCAGAACAAAGAACTTCCTCAGCTGTAGCAGTATCTCAGACAGCTTCTGTCCCTTCTCCTCTCCTAAGTGAGGCAGAATCTCCATCCATTCTTTGTTACTTACACTGTCTAAAGCAATTTGAGTGTCAAATACAAGTTTTAAAAGTTTACAAGTTTTTTGCAGCCTTCATAGCCCCTGCCCTTCGGTAAGAAGGAAAAAAGTGTGATACGAAGCTTCTAGATCGTTTAAAATTCGCATTGCCCAGCCTTGCTCACCTCCTCCTCATGGTCATTTCCTTCCTATTTCCTATCACCAGTGCTGCATTTGTACCTGACGTACGTCTGGCCCCAAGCTCCTTGCGTCTCCTACAGCTGCCTAAAAACCCATTCGTAAAACTCCTGAATGTTATAAGAACTATTAAACATAATTTCTTGCTAGAGTCATAATTATCTTCTCCCTGTGAAAATACCATCACATAGTACCCATAAGGAGCAGGGTGATTAAACTCTGCTAGACTCCACACCTCATGCACAATGACTGGGAACTCTTTCTACAATGGTTGTCTTATTAATTGTCCCTTGAGTATAAAACAGTGATGCTGTTCATGCTGGTCTCTGCACGTCAGACACTCTGTGGCAACTCTGCATCACTCATTGATTTTTCTGTCAACGGAGGTGACGTTGGCATGAAGGCGGATCTCAGTCAGCGAAACCCACTTTGATGAGGTCTTCTGGAGACCAGCGTCACCTTCTCAAATAGCAGGTCCCTCCCAAACTGGCCGTGCTCAACACAAGGTGCCCCCCAGTGCTGCACACAGGGTTGCAGCCACGTCTGGGTCACACACACTGTGGTGCCACCACACTTTCCTCCTCTTGCTTGACCATCAGTGGGTCCTTGGGTGCAGCAGTCAGCTACACTCAGGGGTCACAAACTGGGGGCATGCCAGTAGTAGGGAGAGGTGGGTGCTCCTCTCCCTACCTACCTCCCCTCTCATCTATTTAGCTTCAGAAAGGCCAAGTACATATTTTTGGTACTTTTTTTTTTTTTTTCCAAAATAACTCTGCTTACTCCTACAGGTAGGGCAAGGACCAGGGATTTGGGTTGTCCCTATAGCAGGGGAGCTGTGTTTGGGAAAGCAGAGTCTCTGCAAAGGATTTTGAGATCAGAGCAACCTTCAGCAGCTAAATAAATCCTTAGGTCCAGTTCTGGGCTCCCCAGTTCAAGGACAGGGAACTGCTGGAGAGGGACAGGAGCATCTTTCTTACAAGGAAGGGCTGAGGGACTTTGGGCTTTTTAGCCTGGAGAAAAGACGACTGAGGGGGGATCTTATCAATACTTATAAATACTTAAAGGGAGGGTGCCAGGGGGATGGGAACAGTCTTTTTTCAGTGGTGCCCAGTGATAGGACAAGAGGAAACAGGCACAAACTTGACCATAGGAAGTTCCATCTAAACACGAAGAGGAACTTCTTTCCTTTGAGGGTGGCAGAGCACTGGCACTGGCTGCCCAGAGAGGTGGAGGGGTCTCCCACTCTGGAGACATTCCAAACCCACCTGGACGCCATCCTGTGCGACTGCTGTAGGTGCCCCTGCTCTGTCAGGGGTGTTGGACTAGATGATCTCCAGAGGTCCCTTCCAACCCTGACCATTCTGTGATTCTGTGACTAAGGCAGGGTTTTAACCTCTGTACTGCAATCCCATGTACAGTTTTGGGGCAAGTAGGCTGAAAAATACTTAAAAGCCTACATTAAACACTGCTCACACTGTTCAAGAACTACGGGAAGGGACTTTTGTGAAGGTTTTGAGGAAGTGATCACACAGAAGATGAGGCTGATCTGTTTCTTGCAGAGAAAAATGTAGACATTAATGAGTTCTTTCACAAAGCAGAGAAAGAAATGGCAATAAGCAGGGTTGTCAGTCAACATACCATTTCCTCTTTCAACCATGCCTCTGGAATTTAAGTTAAATTATCACCCAAAGAACCAGTGGACCTTCATTTAAGATTTAAAACAAATCCTCTACTACATTTTCACAGGAAAAAATATATGCTTAAAACACTACCCTTCAGATCCTGTGGCAGCATTCAGAGCTCTGACATGGCAGAAATAACTGCAGAGCAAGACAGTGATGGACAGTCAGGACCCTCGTGGTAAAGGGTTTGCAAACTACCTCTGGGATTCAGAAGGGTGAGCAGGTCTCCAGCATACAGCTGAAGTAATTGCTCTCAGTTCCTTGCTTCGCAGAGCAGCTCAGGATACCAAGCATGGCCTCATAACACAGCGGGGGAGAAGTCAGAGCATAAAAACTGTGTTCCTCTATTATCTCAGAAAGTATGAACATGTAGTTTGCAGAGTCAGCATCAAATGGCCACCAGTGACCTGAAAACCAGGTCATATCCAGACCCATCTGCGCATTATGCTGGAGGTTAAGGTGAACTTGAGGGAGTGCTGGCTGATGGGCATTAAAAAACACAGCTTGAAATCAAAGTCCCTGTATTGTTGAATATCTCATTCCAAGGACAAGACATTTACTGGCGGCAAGAAATCTTTCTATTATGCTAGCACATGAATTAACCCCTTCCCCTGGAAATCATTTTGTCTTATAGCNATAACTCTGCTTACTCCTACAGGGAGGGCAAGGACCAGGGATTTGGGTTGTCCCTATAGCAGGGGAGCTGTGTTTGGGAAAGCAGAGTCTCTGCAAAGGATTTTGAGATCAGAGCAACCTTCAGCAGCTAAATAAATCCTTAGGTCCAGTTCTGGGCTCCCCAGTTCAAGGACAGGGAACTGCTGGAGAGGGACAGGAGCATCTTTCTTACAAGGAAGGGCTGAGGGACTTGGGGCTTTTTAGCCTGGAGAAAAGACGACTGAGGGGGGATCTTATCAATACTTATAAATACTTAAAGGGAGGGTGCCAGGGGGATGGGAACAGTCTTTTTTCAGTGGTGCCCAGTGATAGGACAAGAGGAAACAGGCACAAACTTGACCATAGGAAGTTCCATCTAAACACGAAGAGGAACTTCTTTCCTTTGAGGGTGGCAGAGCACTGGCACTGGCTGCCCAGAGAGGTGGAGGGGTCTCCCACTCTGGAGACATTCCAAACCCACCTGGACGCCATCCTGTGCGACTGCTGTAGGTGCCCCTGCTCTGTCAGGGGTGTTGGACTAGATGATCTCCAGAGGTCCCTTCCAACCCTGACCATTCTGTGATTCTGTGACTAAGGCAGGGTTTTAACCTCTGTACTGCAATCCCATGTACAGTTTTGGGGCAAGTAGGCTGAAAAATACTTAAAAGCCTACATTAAACACTGCTCACACTGTTCAAGAACTACGGGAAGGGACTTTTGTGAAGGTTTTGAGGAAGTGATCACACAGAAGATGAGGCTGATCTGTTTCTTGCAGAGAAAAATGTAGACATTAATGAGTTCTTTCACAAAGCAGAGAAAGAAATGGCAATAAGCAGGGTTGTCAGTCAACATACCATTTCCTCTTTCAACCATGCCTCTGGAATTTAAGTTAAATTATCACCCAAAGAACCAGTGGACCTTCATTTAAGATTTAAAACAAATCCTCTACTACATTTTCACAGGAAAAAATATATGCTTAAAACACTACCCTTCAGATCCTGTGGCAGCATTCAGAGCTCTGACATGGCAGAAATAACTGCAGAGCAAGACAGTGATGGACAGTCAGGACCCTCGTGGTAAAGGGTTTGCAAACTACCTCTGGGATTCAGAAGGGTGAGCAGGTCTCCAGCACACAGCTGAAGTAATTGCTCTCAGTTCCTTGCTTCGCAGAGCAGCTCAGGATACCAAGCATGGCCTCATAACACAGCGGGGGAGAAGTCAGAGCATAAAAACTGTGTTCCTCTATTATCTCAGAAAGTATGAACATGTAGTTTGCAGAGTCAGCATCAAATGGCCACCAGTGACCTGAAAACCAGGTCATATCCAGACCCATCTGCGCATTATGCTGGAGGTTAAGGTGAACTTGAGGGAGTGCTGGCTGATGGGCATTAAAAAACACAGCTTGAAATCAAAGTCCCTGTATTATTGAATATCTCATTCCAAGGACAAGACATTTACTGGCGGCAAGAAATCTTTCTATTATGCTAGCACATGAATT
The DNA here is from genome assembly GCA_008711295.1 of Anarhynchus alexandrinus. Lineage (NCBI taxonomy): Eukaryota > Metazoa > Chordata > Aves > Charadriiformes > Charadriidae > Anarhynchus > Anarhynchus alexandrinus. The sequence goes on from VUYV01000046.1 coordinate 22,145, forward strand.
AACCCCTTCCCCTGGAAATCATTTTGTCTTATAGCATAGGTGAAAACAATCAATTCCATGGCTGGGGTCATGCCAAAATCCACTTTAATGACTGGTAAATAAATTGTCAGAAAAAAGAATCATTATCTCCGTCATATACAGGGGGAAACTGAGGCAAAGGAAGGGACTGCTGGGAGCTCAGAGGGCAGGAGCTGGAGCTCCAGGGGTTCCTGCCTGGCGGTTTCTCTAAATGCCTGTGCAACCTTTGTGCCCCAGAAGCTTATGGTATATACTAAATTTCCAAGCAAAAAGAATAAAACCAATTAAGTCTTTCATCAAAATGGCTCAAAAAGGGCAAAGAGCCCAGAGATCTGAGCTTTCAAATTTGAAAAAAAAAAAGCACCTTTTCAGCAAATCTAAATCCCCCTTTCTTCTCTCTCCCATCTCTGGTTCCCACCTCCTCCAGAGAATGACTTACCAAGACCCCATAAAGCCAAGTGAAAATGCTGCGTTACTGCTGATTAACATGGGCCAGTGCCAGGGGTGTGGAGGTCACCTCTGAAGATTGGGCTTTTATAGATGGCAATTCATTGCTTCAACTCTGGAGCACTTTTGCCAGTGTGCAAAGGCGGGCGAGCAAAGTCTGTTATTCAAGTCTCACCTACCACAACACATACAATAGGACTCCTTCTATCTAGAGAGCTTTGAGTGCACACTGGGGCGTGAGGAGAGGCAGGAACTACTTCTATCCAACCACCACCACATTCAGGGTAGTTTGATACTAAAGCCTTCGTCCCCGCCTAAGTCATCCTGTCTTCACTGAGGGTCACAGCCACAGACTACTCTATAGGAGGTCCAGCAAATTATGGAAGGAAAACTTGTAATGAAATACACAGAGACCATGAAGTTACTCACGAGAGCTGGGAAGAATTAATACAGCAGCAGCAAAACTGCTGGGTGCAGGTTAGTGAATACCTATTTGATGGGTTCCTCCAGTTGGAGCATACCAGCATGTCTCAGACAGGACCTGGGTGGGACAACAGTTAGCAGCTATTCCTTCTGATTCCTGCTGGGTACAATGGAGTTATGAGGCTCTGCAGCATATTTTGATCCCTGGGTGAAAATCAAACTCTTATTCCCATGAGGTAATATGGACATACTCCACATTAAGATAGTATGTTCTTCCCTGCAGGGCTAGGCTTCCTGCACCCCAAAGCTCTTTTCTGCTGCAGCTGCGTGGTTGCTCATTGTCCCTGGCCACCAGGATGCTCCTGGGGGCCGAGGTGTCCCATACACTCCAGGGTGGCACAGCAGAGGCTTAACAAGTAAAGAAAGACTCCTGTTCCACTGCCTATCCCTTCAGGCTTCATCTCTCCCCGCTCAATGCTGGAGAGTCACAGCCACGTGATCTGCTGCACCACGCATCAGTCAGTCATCCAAAAGATGTGACACTGGAGAAGAAGGGGAGACAGGGACATACATAGCCGGCGCAGCTCCCTCTCTCCTCCACATCCTCCCTTCCAAGCTGGGCATTTCTAAAAGCTGGCTGGGTATAACCAGACGATAAGACTCTGCAGACAAATTTTCCTGTGTGGGGGCTCGGGCACTGGGGTTAGATGGCCATTGGGTGGGACCCATACAGCAGCTTTTGGGTTCTCATTCACCATGTCCCTCTGTTTCTGCCATGCTGCAGTGGCTGTCTCACAGCTGTTTCCACAGATGTAGGAGTGGGTTGGGGGCAAGTCAGAGATGAACTTTGGACTTTTACCTCTAAGTCTCTAATTCTGTCCTTCTCTAATGAAAGATTAATGCTTGACTACACAATGGCTGCTTATGTTGTTATTTCCAGTCCCCTCATCTCCATCACTGCTGGGGAATGCCTTATTTTGCTTGCTGCTATTTTAACCCCTTTCAGAACATTTTGAAGGAGCAGTTTCTCTGCTAACCCTGAGCAACATATGCCATGCTATCTACCAGGATCTCCCTTCTTTCTATTTACCCCCTCTCATCCACAGCTGGACTGGACACATGGCCAGCACAAGGACTCTGAGCAGTGCCATCCTACGTGGTCTTAGTCCTCCCTTGCCCCATTATAGTACAGCTGAGTTTACTTTTCTTGCATGCCATCGTACAGGTCCAACCCCTATAAAGGTAGTTCTGTTTCAAAGGCAGCTTTGAGGATCAGGAGACCATAGATATGGTATGGGAGAGGAACACCTAAAACTGACAGTTTGCTAGGGTGCACTGGAGCAGTCTAAGAAAGCATCTTATCACCATGCTATTACTATAGTCTATCCTCTGCAATATTAATGCACCACACAGTCTTGGTGGAAATCTGGTACCACGTCAGAAACCATAGGGTTCACAAAACACAGATATAAGTAATGTCCCCCTTATCATCTCCTACGAGCAGACCAGTGGCCCATTTAAAAGTAGTTCAGACTGAGGAGAGACCTGGGAAGCTAAAAAAGGCACAACAGCCCTCACCCACTCAAATCTCCTACTCCAAGAAGCGCAACCTGTAGTGCCTGCAGTCCCTGGGGCTGAGTGGTGCCAAGCAGTGGGTTGGGGGGTCACCCATCAGCCCTCCTGGGGCTGACTCCCCACTGCTTCGCACTGGGAGGACAGCCTGTATCTCCAGGGTCTGAGCCAGCTACCACAGCTGGATATCTCCATCCTTCCAGCCCAATGCTGAGACTTGTCCAAGGTCCGTTGACTGCAACAGCAAGCAAAAAAAACCGTGGAGAGATGGAGATGCCTGCACTGTGGAGTCAGATCAACCTCACACTTTGTGGGGTTGATCTGGAGGTCTCCTACTCTTCATCCCCAAAACAATGTGCCAAACTTCTCCCCTTACGCAGCAAAAAAAAAAAAAATACTGGATGCCTTCTTCTTACTCTCTTTGTTATACGTTGCCTGAGCAGACACGACTAGTACATTAGGCAGATGCATAGGGGAAAAATTCCTCCCAGAGTTATTCAAAGAAAAATCATACTTCTTTCCCTTTTGTGTTGATTAAAGGTTTTTATATTTTTTTATTGGATTATAGATCAACTACTGGGGGTGGAAATCCATACCAAAGGTAGTTTATGTTTTTATTGCAAAGGTTTATTTTGCAAATAGAGCTAATTTGACTAATTAAAGCAGGAAAAGGAGAGCATACTCCCTTTTACTGGGCAAGAAACTGGGAGTGGTGAGTTAATAAAACAGAAAAATACCTATCATGGTGGAAAGAGTTGCTTTTGTTCAGCTTCCCACCTTTGTCTCAGATAAAGGCAGGACTCTGCATTGCTGGATATCCAGAACCTGCCCAGGGATGGTGGATGTCTCTTCTCCCAAGTAAGAAGCGATACGACAAGAGCAAATGGCCTCAGGTTGCGCCAGGGGACCTTTAGGATGGATATTAGGACAAATTTCTTCACTTAAAGGGTTATCAAACATCGGAACAGGCTGCCCAGGGAAGTGGTGGAATCACCATCCCTGAGGGTATTTAAAAGATGGGTAGACGTGGTGCTTGGGGGCATGGTTTAGTGGTGGGTTTGGCAGTGTTAGGTTGATGGTTGGACTTGATGATCTTAAAAGGTCTTTTCCAGCCTAGATGATTCTGTCCAACAAGCCTTGCAACTACAGAGCACCCTCAGCAACCACCCCCATTTGCTACTTATCAAACCCATCTCGCAGCTGTTGTGCCTTTCTCCATCCCTTAAGCACTCTGATCCATAACCAACAACACCCAGTAAAGGACCAAAAGGAGCCTGTGGTTGCTGGGTTAGCAGTGAAACCTACTGGTTAAGAAAACAGGCTCTGGGAAACAGGTGAAAACAGGAATCAACCCAGCAGGCACTCATCCACACACACAGTGTTGTGAAACTGGAGGAGCAGAGATCTTCCCAGGGAAGGAGAGGGCTGTGTAGGACCAGCCCAAGAGCCACTATGTGCCAGAGAGGCACATATCAAAAGGTGTCACCTGAGAACAGGTCAGCCTGTACCCTCTGGACGTAAGTGATCATACACCCCATCAGTCAGCAGGTCTTCCTGCAGGAGCAGGCCCCCAGCAGAGGATGTAAATCCCAGGCACCGCACAGGCAAAACTTTGCCCTTCGCTCTAGGTCTTTGGGTTCGGCCACAAACGACAGCGATCGCAAGGGTGGGCAGATCTGAGACGCAGTTTCACACGACCTTCCTCCCTGAACCAAAACTGCTGACGTCCACCCGGCCCCGTTTCTGGGCATGGATCCAGAGCCTGCCTGTGAAAGTTTGTCCCCCTTCCAAAACATCTCAGCTGGAACCACTGAATCCCTGAACCTGCTCCGAGAATAACCCTGGACCATGGTTCACCTACATGCAAACACAGCCGTGGTCTGCCTGCTGCACAGGTCTCCACCAACAACATGAAAACACCCGCTGCTACTCCTCCGAAACAGAGGGCACGGAGACAAAAAGCAGCTCACAGACTCATAATCCATAAATGAGCCAGGAAATTAAGCACTGGCATCCTCAGTTTGTAGCCAAAACCCTGTCTGTCCTACATAGACTACCTGTCTTGCCACCCTGTGCCCACCACCACTTTGGTACCTCCATCCTTCTACCTCCTCCTTCACAAACACAGAAAAGGTCAGACCTCAGCTGTGCAGGTTACAATAGAAAGACTGGAGAAAGGAGCTGTTGGGTCTTTTCTTTTTTTTTTTTCTTATGCTATTCTCATTTTCCACCTAAAATAAATAAGGAAATAATTACTTTGAGAGGTGTCTTTATCTTTAACAAGATACCTGGATTTCCATATCGAGGGGCTGGCTCTTATTTCTCAGAGATAATAAAAAAAATGCCCCAGGGAATTCTGATTTACCTTCAGTGGCTGCTGAGAAACCTCTTGATAAAAATTAGGAAATATTGGAGGAAGAATCGGAGAGATTGTGTCTGAGGATTATCTCTACACCCAAATAGGTGTGAAAAAATAAATAAAAGCAATCAAGGCCATTCCACCTAAATAGAGATATAGACAGGCTCCTTTTGCAGTAAGAAAAGCGGTTATTGTAGTCCTTATTCTCCAAAAAGAAGAACAAAGAAGTACTCAAACCCATAAACTAGCAAGTCAACATGATTAAAATAATCTATAAACATGAAGCAATCAAAATAGGAATGTAATTGGGACAGTGAAGGAGAAAAAAAAAAACAAATACTGAATTGCAGAGTAACATTGCAAAACAACATTTCAAATAGCAATTTAGCCTCTCTCCACTTATAGGCTGGAAGGAAATGAGCTTAAAGAAACTTGATAAGAAGATAGCTGCACTGTACTGATTCATTCTGCCCCCCCAACACAGCTCCTTTAATGGGATCTTTGTGCATTGGAGAGGTGTGGAGAACCAGCTGCCGTCCCTTAGATAACAGTTCAAATCCTTTTCTCAATGAGAAGTTTAATCCCAGATCTGTTCAAGGCCAAGAAATGAACCAGAGTAGCTTCTGAGCCATGTTATGTCCCAACTCCACCAACCCTGGCGGTCACCAGGTGGCACGTGGTTGAACATGTTGTGGAAAAACAATGATCCTTTCTGTCCCTGCCATGGGTAGATTCAGAAGTTATCTCCTGCTCTAAGCCAGGGATCACAGCAGAAGGGTTCCTGCCAACATCTACCAGCAGCTCTTGCCCAGGTCTTGCTTCACATCTGGAAGCACAGTCCCTTTGCAAGAGGTCTGCTCAGAGCTGCTGTCCCACCTCAGCAGCTCCTCCCGCCCTTTCATACCCTACTTCTTCGCCTTCTCAGCTACACCTTTCAGGAATCACTTGGGCTCTGAGAAAAGGTCTAAGATGTTTTATAATGTAAAGGGAGGCACAGCTGGGGTGTGAGGCATGCTCCTTGTGAAAGCATTTCCATGGCTTTAGACAAGCGCCAGCCTTCTTTGGTTCTGCTTTCCTCTCAAATTTATTTGAAAACATTCAGGGATGCAGGGGCTTGGGTTTAGCATTTTCTGTTCACGTATGCCTGAACAAGTGATGTCCCTGCTGGAAATCTTTGCTGGCCTCCCATGGCATGCCACAAAGGTGTGCAACCAGCACCAGTCTCATTACAGCGCTAAGGAAAGCAGCAAATGATAAGAAGCCCAAATCACCCAGAAAGATGGTACTCTTCTCCTCCCTTATGGAACTGCAAGTAACTTCTGTGAGATTAAAACAGTTTCTAGGGGAGATTTCCTGGCAAAAATGCAGTTTCTTGGACCGTAACTTTTGTCCTTGGGAAGAGTGTCCAGGAAGGGCTGAAGGTGCTCCAGGGAGGTAAGGTAGTGTTGACTGAAGGCTGGGAAAGGAGGCAGATGGGAGCTCTCACATCACAGCCATGAGCTGTGACCTCTTCCCAGGCAAGCTCTGGANGGGGGGTTGGAACTCGATGATCTTCAAGGTCCTTTCCAACCTAAACCATTCTATGATTCTATGAAATGATAAGAAGCCCAAAGCACCCAGAAAGAGGGTACTCTTCTCCTCCCTTATGGAACTGCAAGTAACTTCTGTGAGATTAAAACAGTTTCTAGGGGAGATTTCCTGGCAAAAATGCAGTTTCTTGGACCGTAACTTTTGTCCTTGGGAAGAGTGTCCAGGAAGGGCTGAAGGTGCTCCAGGGAGGTAAGGTAGTGTTGACTGAAGGCTGGGAAAGGAGGCAGATGGGAGCTCTCACATCACAGCCATGAGCTGTGACCTCTTCCCAGGCAAGCTCTGGATGGGCAGACACCAAAGCACCTGGGATGGACCAGAAATAACCCAAACTCCAGCCAGAAACTTCAATGGAGAGGGGAAAGGAGCAGGGAAAGGATGTTTTCAAGGCAGAAGCACCACCTCTAGAGAAGCCAGGGATGTGCCAGCTCTCCAGCAGGAGGGCTCTGCATCTTCCTTGTCTTCCCCCAGTGTCTTATCAGTGCTAACAGGACCCTCACAGCCCCCCACGAGGCCAAAGCGGAGGATTCTGGACTGAGATCACAATTTGGGGATGTACCATGAGGGCGTTCAGGTCTGAGGGATTTTTGCAGCACATTGAACAGAGACGGGTCATTTGCAAAGAATATAACACAATTGGCTCCCTGCTTGGCCTCGGTTTTTCTAGAGGAGGCAGATGTTTGATTCAAGGATTTTGGCGGATCCTTATGCATCAGAGATATGAAAAACACAGAAAGGAGAGGGCAGATAGACAGATATGTACACTGAATCCGAAGTATATTTGCCTGAGGGGGGTGTTGCGTGTATAATAATTTCAGCAAAATGCCATAGCCAGTTAATTAACTGAAAAACTAATTATATAGAAAATCTGTTACGCTTTTGGAAATAAGTAGCAGCCCTATTTAAGGCTGCTTTTTTGGTAAACAAGCCCAGGTCAGTGGCAACTTTGCAGCTGACTATATGAACCCGAGGATTTATACATGTTATTAATGATTGGCAATGTCATATTTATCAGCCTACGGGCCAGGCAAGAAATGAACTGACGGAAACTAGAACCTGTGCTAGGCTGTGCTGACTGCTCCCACCGTGATGACAGGCGCTACAGTCAGCTCCAGACGCTGAAAAATCCTGAGTCAGGCCTTAAAACTCACATGCCCTGCTTGAAAACCCACAAGAGAATTTGACATTTATAAATAATAATAACAGCAGCAATAGCCTTGGTGTCTTACCCTCGGCTTTCTGCTGTATTTCCAGCTTGCAGTTCTCGGAGAGAATTTACTTTTTGATCATGAAACCTGAGAATATCATGTGTTAGAGGGTCCCAGGAGCTGGAAGTATCAGAAAAACCTCATATATTGCAAAACTAACAGTAAAATTACACAACAAGAGTGTTGTGCCTGGCATCTTTACAAAGCAGGCATATATGTATTTCACTTACCTAGACAAATCTACCAAACATCTGTCCTCTCCAGCAACTAAAGGACTTTATGGAACAGTAAAACCCCGGTGAATAAAGCCAGATAAGGAGCAATAAATGATTGGCTTTAAAAATAAAATTTGCCATGCAAAATATTGGAGCTGCTTAAAAACCATCAGGGAAGAATTAAACAGCTTTATAGCTGATCTCAGTCTGCGGGCTTTCAGGGAACGGGGGTTTGTGTCCCAATGACCTTCTGCACATGATGCATTTTTAGCCCCCTTTATTTTGTGTGTGCATTTGGACATTTTTAGTCGTATCCTTTTCTCAATTTCTCCAGTTTTGCCTTGAAAAGGCGGAATAAGAGAGCAGCAACGGGAAAGCCAAAAATACCCTTGATTTTCATTTTCCAAAAATGGCCTGTTTGAAGGCAAAAAAAAAAAAAAATTGTTTTGCTTGGTGGGTTAAGGCAAATGCCCCATTTCGAATTAAAAAAAAAAATGTTGTTTCCAATCCAAACAAGCCTTCCAGCACTAGGAAGTACGTGATTTGATCGTGCAAGTTGAATGTGTTTCAGCAGACTGAACGGGCAAAAGGAGCAGCAGTGGGCACGTTCAGGACTGCAGCGACAGCGCTGGCCTCTGTCCGTTCTGCAACAGCCTTAAATCTTCTGCCTCAGTTTCCCTGTGTGTAAAACACGCTAAAAATAGTAACTCTCCTCCCAGAGGAAGCTCCGAGGAATAATTAACTAATGCTTGCAAAGTGCCAGCAAGCACTAATTACTATCATTATGCAGGAGAGGAACAGTCGGGGTTTGTTTTGGTCCTAATGGTGCTTGTTTTCCTGGGCTCAACGAGCCACTGCATCAATGAGCCACTGATGGGGCTGTAAGCGGCTCCCCAAGGCGCTGCAGCAGTTTCTGAAAATATAAACACTAACAAATTAACTTAGCTCTCACATGGCCTCCGGGAAAGTGAAGGCTCCAGCCTCCAATCAGCATGGCATGCTGGGGAAAAGAAAAAAAAAATGTTATTCCCGTTATTCTGGGCTGATAAAGTGCCTGGGCTGAGGTGTACATCTCCATCCACCCTTTGATTTGCCCTGCAAATCTAATGTGGTCACACCAGCAGGAGCAGGGCCATCATGGTGGCTCTGGTGCAGCACCTGGAGCCATGCCCCGGGACCAGGGAGCTGTGGATGGGTTCATCACTGGTCCAGGCTGGTGCAGGCAAGATGGGGGAAACCACCTGGTTTTGGAGGGAGGGAAGGAGAAGAAAGGTCTTAGGCTAAGGAGCAAGAGCTGAGACGTGCCATGTACCTTCTGGCCAAAAATCAGGCCTTGGCTAAAAACCAGGAATGGTTTGGGGAAGGACAAGAGGTATGGACATCACCAAATCACCCATGGAGAAGGGAATTCTGGTGGCAGACAGGCCATTCACTTGGCAGAGAGGCATTAGAAAACAGAGGATCCAAGCTACAACATGCCCAAGTGAACATTTCTCTATGTGGGAAAGTAACAGATTCTCTGTCATCCTCCTTTTTTACATCAGGAGAGGCTGCCACGTCAATACATCTGTGTGAGTTCAACCAGAACTCACAGTGGCGTCGAGGAACATGCTGCTGTTTGCAATCTGCAGAGGTTCATCCTCTACAGGGCCTTTCCTGGACGACGCACCAGAGGCGGGCAGAGACAGCATCCTTCAGCAGCATGCCACCGCCAGAGCCTGCAGACTGATAAAAGGCTTTCTTCAGGTTTGAAAGAGAAATAGCCAAGTTCAGGCTAAGTGCAGGCTGGGAACCACAGCTCAAATTTAATTGCATTCCCCAATTAGACAATTGGAGAGAAATAGTCTTGCCGATTAGTGTCTATTTGTGAAGACCTAATGAAGCAGAAAGATGGGAATAGTCCTTGGCCTGGACATCTTCCAAGGTGGTAGCAGTAAAGACAAGGAGCTGTTCCCGCAGTCCTGGGAAGAGACAGTGTCAAGGAGTCCTCTTTCACATCTCTTTCCTGTCTTGCAAGAGTATTTTAAATTAAATACTTATATACATATGTATGCATTCACGCACATAGCCCCTCACAAAGCAAGGCAAAAAGTCAAATATTAATGTTTGAAAAGTGGATCTAATCAAACATCCCTTACAATACTTTAAAACCTCTTTCTTTCAAAACACAAACTGAGCTTGTCAAGTGCAAAGTCATTTCTAGATCAAACCCCCAAATTTTAAGTGAAACCTTCAAAGACCCTTCTCATCCCCCCAAAATGTTCTGTAGATGAAAGAGCCATTCAAACTCACCCTCCCAAAAAACCAAGTAGATGAGGTCTCTTGCATTCTGCTGGTGAAAAATTAGACCTGATGAGCTAATTACTGCTGCAGATGTGGGGCAGGGCTGGTGGGCATGGGAATGTGGAAGAGGTGGGAAGGTGGAGGCAGCCTTGGCATAACCAAGGTGTTCAAATGCCACCAAGGAAGGGTGACAGTCCCCCAGCAGTAGAATCTGGGGCAGGTCTCACCAGAACGGTAGCAGTGCAGAGCGGACAGGCTCTGTGCCGAGCAGGATGACAGGGTCGCAACTCTGTGGCGTGAAGCTGAGAGTGAAATGCTGTGAGTTGTGTCTTGCTGCCTGGAAGCAAAAGATCTTTCTTTCCTGCTTACTCCAAAATCCCTACAGTTAGCAGGATTAAGCTTGGAAAGCCCAGCCTGTGTTACCCCAATATGACATTAGATGTCACCCATGCACTGCATTTACTGCCTGTCCCCCCCCTCTCCTGGTCCCCACATGGGAAAGTCATGTACAGCCCATTCCCCCCATACACCCAAGGGCTGGTGATTCAAGTTGGGGGGATCTCTGGAGGTCACATCATCCAGGCACCTGGAGATGCTCTCAGTGTCAGGAGAAATGCCTGCAGCCCAGGATCTGATACCTCAACCTGGAAGAGGTGGCATAGGAGAAGGGTGTCCACAGTCCCCATGGCCTTGTGGGCCAGAGGTAGGTATTTGGCTATAACCCAGCAGACTCAGGAGACGATCCAAGACCCAGATGTTTAACTGTTCATGACCCATGCCAGCTAGCACTGCTCATACCTGGGCACCCTTTGGGGAGGCTGAAGGGTTTGGAGACTGGTCCCCACTGGGATGCACCCCTAATTCAGCAAAAAGAGCATAGAGTTGTATGGATTTTAGATGGCCTGTGCCACACATCCATGGCCAGGGAATGGGTCCTCAGAGGGGACAGCAGCCAGAGATGACATAGAGGTGCCTGGACCACCCCCATTTTGTAAGGCAACCAGGGTGCCCTTCACCCCCCACCCATGCTCCCCTGGCTGAAGGCCTCCTTCACACGACCTCTCCTCCAAGGGCTGCTTTTGCCCTCCTGCTCCCTTGCAAAAGGAAGGCAAAGCCCTTGGAAGGTGGCCACCAGGCTGCAAAGCTGGGATGGAGCCAGCTGAGCAGCCCCACTCTGGGAACCACCCCTGGTGCCGTTTGGGTGCTGTCCCAGCCCTACACCAAGTGGGGCAGGATCTCTCCCAGGGCTGACCGGGGCCGGCAAGAGGAATCCCGGCATCCCCCAGCCCCGCGGATGGGTGAAGGAGGCCAACCTCATTAAAGATCGCGGAAATCCCCTTCCACATTCCCGGCTGCAGTGTTTCCTCTCTTGCAAGGGCGTGCGGCCGTGGCAGGCAGGGGGGAGGCACTTTGGGGAACATGTTTACAGAGCTCCTGCCAAACCACAGGAAGTCCCAGCTCCTGGGGTTGAAGAACGGGAGGAGGAGCAGGCCGATGAGGCCAAGGCTCTGTCAACCTCTCTCCACTGCCACCAGCAAACAAAAGCCAGAGCACAGCGCTGCTGTTATGCTGGACCATGTGAGATGCAGAAGGCGCTGGAGCCTTCTCCCCTTGCTGTTTTATCTCAGAGTAGCTCAGTGGGTGAGGTCCACCAGCACAGGGAGAGAAAAGAACCTGGGAAATATAAATATATTGCTCTTCTGCACACATTTAGTGTTAAAGCACGCCATGGTGGACACCAGAGCTTCTGGTGCTTTGGCAACTGAGGACACTTACAAATATGACCCAACAGCTCATAGTGCAGAAAGCTGCTATATAGTTGTCTTAAAATTGATTTGCGCTGATTTCTAAACACCGTTCATTTGTCACATTCCTATTTACACATCTGAGGGCTGTCATCTTGTGCAGTTCTCCTGGGTGTCTGAAGGGCTGGCAGCAGAGCAGCCCAAGCATCTGAGGAATCTGCTGCCATCGCCACCACTCCCAGTACTGAGATGCCACTTACCCAGTGAGGCTATCAAAGGCTTGGGCAACAGCTTGAAGATGCTCCTCCTTGATCAGAAGATGTTGGACACCCCTATGACTTATCCTAGAATGGCAAAGAGCTCTTGAGACTGGGCACCATGGGGCGGGCTTTCCTCTGCTGACACCACCTGAGCAGGATTTGGGCAGCAGGTCCATGGCGCAATAAGTAGTTCATATTCCTCTTCATTTCATTAGGGACAATCCCCTTACAGCAGCCAAGAATACTTCTTTATCTTAGAGTGCAAGACCTCATGCTTGCAGCCCTGGGTGGCCTTGGTGGCATCCTTGGCAAACACCATGCAATCATAAGTGTCTAAAGAGAAGCACTATTCACCGGTAAAGTACTCAGCACGGCTGCTCCCTGTCCTCACCACTGCACTTGTTCAATGAGAACAGACACTCCACACCCCGATTTATCTATTCACATCTGTAGGGGCAGAAAAACAACCCACCTACCAAAACATTGCCTCATATTGCTCAAGCCATTCAGAACCGCAAATTAATTCATAACAGACTTAATTTAAGACCTAAAGAAAAATATAAGTTCATTTACTGGGCATGCTATTTCAGAATGAATAATATATCTCTGTTTGAATAGCCATTAAACAGCCAGATTCAATAAAAGAAAAGAGCAAAGTTCCCAAGAGGTTTCAGCTGACAATGAGTATCATATTGAACAAAGGCAGGAATAGAAGTTACTGTAGTCTATATAATTAGCACTTCTCTCCACCCCTGTTTGGCAACTGCTTTATCAAATCGCAGACGTCCATACTGAGCTAAGTGTTGCTGGAACACCTTGCAGTCAAAACCTTTGCACAGGCTCTTATATCCTGCAGTGTTCATTATCATTAATTAAGTGTATACGATTCCAGTTCCCAGAAGAATGTCCTCTTCTATTAACTGAGCTATATTTAAACTCAGGAGAATTCAGCATACATTTTTAATAGAAATTCAACAGACAGTATCGACATTTCTTTTTGGTATACAGCAGCCTTTTACATCACGAAGACCACTGTGATGATCCAGGGAGATTGGGCTTCTCCTCTCTAAGCTAAAGACACCAGTTCTTTAAACCTTGCCTCCTAGGTCATATTTCCCAGGTCTTTCTACCACACTTTTCTAGACTTAGAGTCAGAAATACATCACCCCACTTCTGAGTACTAAACTTTGAGTTTCAGGCTAGGCTATATGCTTGTTTACACCTCCCAGTACACTCTTTGCTCTCTCCAGAAGAGGGTGGATTTCCTGACTCACATTCCCCTGGTAACCCATTGCTCAAACCGGTTGTTCCCCATTCTGTATTTGTGCAGCTGGATGTTCCTGCCTTATTCCACCCCACGCATCTCCCAACTGAATCTTATCCTACTTTTTCTAGGCCGTTCCTCCACAGTGTTGAGGCCACCCTCCATCCCAGTTTCATCCTTCAATGCCATTCTCAGTCCTTCCCAACTCTGCACATCCTGCAGATTGCATAAGCTTTCTCTGTATTCATTCATCCGCCCTGCAGACCCATGCTCACCATCACCTTCCCTTCTTGGAGGCTATGTTAACAAGCACCTAGGTCATGGCCTTCAGCTGTTTTAGGAGAAGAATGGTGATGAAAGCCTTTCTGGAGCCAAGGCATATGACAGCTACTGCATCTCCCCTTTTCAGAAAGACTTTCAGAAAGAGAATTTTATTGATCTGGAAGTTTCTCCTCGACCAGTCCCTAATGACTGCTACCCATCTTCTTGGTACCTATCATGTGTTTGTAAAGAGGTCATTTGATTGGCTGTCTCTTGCTTGTTCTTTGTAGGACTAGACGTTTTCTACCATATTTCCCCTGCTGGCTCTGGTAATCTCTTTTCACTGTATCTGTACACCATACCTTCATGAGATTCATCCTCATCATCCCTGATCCTCAGCATGAAACAACCCTGTTACAGGTCACTAGGAAAAAAAGCCCTCTCCAAAATCCTCTACATATCTGCTAAATATTCCCACTGCCTTCAGTGAGCATTAGGATCTTATTCCTAACCCTAGTCCATCAGATCCCAAGTCAATGCTTAACTTCAAGCACAGAAGTAACACATCACCAACTTCACTACAGGCCTGTGTAGCTTTGGCTCTGGTCCATAACATTGTTGAGCCTAAAGGTCTTCATCCATGGGTTAAAAAATAGCCTGTGATGCTTATCTACTCCAGTGAGCACCTGTGAAATGTATTCACATATGACTTCAGGTCGTCCGAGTCTCAAAGGGAAAACACGTGAGCCAAATCCTGCTCTCACGCTCAGGACTGTCAGTCAGCCCACAGCAACTGCGGGTGCCACTGCCCGGCAGGCCTGGGGCTTTCATCTGCAGTGGGTTGTGATGGCTGACAGCGAAGCATCCTCCTGGTTTGTTCCTCACTAAGATCCTCTTGGAACCCCCCCTCCCCAATAATTAAAAAGGCAAAGAAGAATAAGAAACAGGTCTGAACCTAAGCTGATTAGGTTCTGCTCCCCCAGGACCTGCCAGTCCCAGTGGTTAGCACCTGACCAACCCAGAGGTGTGATGCAGAAAAAGCAGTTCTCGAGGTGGTTAATGAAAGTTGGATGAGGACTGCCAGAAGCATCCTTTCTAACCCAAAGAAACGTCCATTGCTCCTTGCAAGGTCAGCCCCCAGGAGGAAAAAAACAGTGGGAATAGGTTATAGTGTCCTAACCACATTTGAAACAACTTCTGTTCGTCTCATTGGAGAAATGGGAACCCAAGATTTCTTCAGCACTTCCCGGCCAAGCCCATACCCCTGTCCTCCTGGGAGGGCAACCATTCCCACGAAGACTGGGCTGAGGAACGGGGAGAAAATGCAACTGCAATGAAGAAAGAGCTGAGGGTGCCACTGCCTCCCTCCAGCAGCAACCCACAGGGTTTATGTGTGCAAGCTGCTTTGTACCTTGTGATGTGACTGAGATCCATGCTAAGGTGGCCTCAGGGGCATTTCAAACACGCTTGACTGAAGCACCTACATTAAAAGCCGGCTCCCTAGGGTCCTTATACAACCAAAGAAAAGGCAGAGCATCACTCCTGGAGCTTCTTCAGGGATCTGTAAGATAGCAAGCATGAATCCCAGCCCCCCTGTTGTTTTGTTGGATTTTTTTTCTCTAGCGTTTTGGGGCAAGTTGCTCACAGTTACAACAGGGAGGAATCAGAGCTTGCATTTCTCCCACTGCTCAGCTGAGACCTGCTTCAGACTGCTCAGCTCTCCTAAAGTGAGACAAAATTCATCCCAAAGCCAGTCCCTCAGTGCCAGAAAATGGAAGTGGCCCAACGCAAACAACAGGACAAATAAGCCAGCCAACGCCAGCCCTCTGTCAGTCAGCCTTCCCTCTGAAACGAAAAGCAAAGCAACTCCCGGAGGTCTCTCCCTCTCCGAGCATGGCTTTGCAATTATAAATTATCCCAAGATTATCTCTGTCCCCAGCACTGCTGTATTCACCTCCTCTGTGTTTGCCGGGGGATTAATTGCTGCTGCATTGGCTGCACTGCAGAATAAAAGCTGGGGATGCAGCAAACTCCTAATTACCACCATCATTCAGTGGCAGCAAGGGGTGATAAATTTAAAGCCAAATACATGAGGAAACACTTTTTGTTTTACGTAGTCTGCAATTAACCAGCACAGACTGCTGCTGGGAAGAGAATCAAGACAAACGGGACCAAGCATCCAGAGGGCCTGAGCGAGAACAGAGATTAGGGTTGCATTGGGTGAGGCAGCAATGCCCATCATGGCATCACCAGGCACCATCCAAGGACCGGCAGGTGCTTCTTGCTCTTACCACATCCTAGCATGGTGTTTGACAGTGCCTGGGTGCAGCATCCATCTTATCCCCTGGCTTCCTCCGCTGCCACACAGTCAGGAGTCCTCATCTGTGATGCCCATCTGATGGAGCATCAGCAAGACAGGAGAGGCTGCAGTTGTCCCAACTTCTAGGACTCTTCATTCAAAAGAGCTGCTCCAAGACAGTCCCCCTCATCCAACCGCTTTCCCTGATGGGCCACACGGCTCACATTGGGAAATGTGGAGTTATCTGAGAAGAGATACCCAGAAGTCTGGTGCCAATGCCTGCTCCAGTGCAGAGCACTGGACTTTAAGCTTGCTTTCCCATTCAAAGTCTCTGGTTATCTCCTGAATACCCTGCCTAAGCATGAAGGCAGTGCTGCCAGAAAGGAGGAGCTCCATCTCCCTTTACAGCCACCAGGAACATCTCTGGCTTGCAGAAGTCACCTGCAGCCTCACCATCCTCCTCATCCATGGTGGGAACAAGCAGCAAATCCACTGCTCTTCACTGAATCTGGGCTGGGGCAGAGCGAAGCTCTGGGATGGCAGGAAGGTCCTGGACATCAGTATCACTGTCACTCCAGTGTTGTGGGACTTCCCGGCACATGGAAATGTGGTGAGAGCCATGGACCCAGAGGCTCAGATGAGACACCAGAAGCTCCATGGCCCTGAGTGGGACTGGGCTGGAAATCTGTCAAGCTTTCTCATGAGATTTCCTCTCTCTCTCCTGGTTCTGTTCGGGCTGGAAACACCATGAGAATAACTTTCCTCCTTGCATTTCAGCAGTTTTGCTTCCGGGCCTGGGCTAAACAAGGAAGTGCAGAGGCGTGGGAACTGAGGGGAGACACAAACACACGAGAGCACGGTCTGAACCGCTCCAAATCTCTACGTGCGACTCACTGCCTCCGTCAAGGCGGTTCTCCTGCCAGCTTAAGTCCTCTGCCTGGGCTGACACCTTCAGGTGGAGACGCTTTTCTCAGCCTTCCCTGTGGGCCAGATCCTGCTCTCCCTTAGGCAGCAAACCAAACCCAGCAATAGCCACTCAAATTGTACTGGTGTGAGACAAGAACATTTGGACCAGGATTTTGATGCTTTTTAAAGACACATCACCTAGCCCAGAGCCTGTAGGCTACACAGCACTTGGACACAGAGCCCAAACATCCAGAAAGCTTCGGTCCTTTTGCTACCTACCACGAGACATGGTAAAAGGGCTTGATTTCTCACTGCACTCATCATCTCAGCACCCCAAGAACAGAGTGCATTTTAGTTGACTGAAGTTTAACTGACAGTACCACAAACCATCGGCACTTCAGGCAAGGTTGACCCATTCCTCCAGGATCCAAATTTCCTCACTGCTACGTGCCTTCAGCACCCATTGACCAAACAAGGTGTGCCCACATAAGCAGGTATGGCAGGTAGGGATGAATAATGCTCCTCTCACCCCATATGTATTTCAGGATAAAGTTCAGGTATCACCACAAGCCAACGCACCACCTAACATATGTTTAGACTAAACATTCAGTATCTCAAAGCTACAAAGAATGCGGAAATGGAAAGGAGTTTTTCCCATCCCAACCAGCTTGCAATCTAAGGCACTGCTCTTTCCCATAAGTCTCCACTATATTGGCATGGAAATCTCTTTGGGATTATGAGGATCTGTTTGGTAGTTCAAAAGTTAATTGGAGTAACACCAGGGTTATGAGCAGAAAGGAGGGGACAATTTCTAGCAGCAAGGTCGCAGAGCTACTGAGCACATCCCTCTGGAGCATTCATCATTATTTAATTATTGCTGTACTAATAACTAGTATGATTTAAAGTATTCAGGGTCTCTTAGGCTTTGCAAAAGAAGCAAGCCTTTTGTGGTTTTTAAGGACCTCCTAATAGGAGATGGGTGTAGCAGCTCCCTAGCCCAGAAGGCCCTGTCTCTCAGCACTGAGCACTTAAGGCAAAAGACTGCTCTTACTTGGCTATATGACTTCTAGGCTGGAGCTGTCCCAAACCATAGGCAAAGGAGCTCAGGTGCATCTCAAGGACCCCCCTTACTGTTTGCAGAGACTCGCAGACAGGGCTGGCAGTAACCAGGAGAGGACTCAAGTGTCTCGAGAGGCCGCTTCCAATCCCATCTGAAAACTTGGCTGCCTCTCAGCATCAAGGGATCGCCATCGTACCAGAGGCTTCTCACTGAGAGTGTTATATCTGAATTTGAGCCTGTCAGTTAGGGTTAGTACTGGCTGCAAAGCCATTTTCCCTTCCTGGACAGTGCTACCTGCCACTGCCATCACTTATCCAGGTTCTGTTGTCCTCTCCTTTACAGCAAGCACCATTGTGTGCCTGCTCTGTACACTGATGTTAGCTGCACAGCTGGAACTGCATCCCCAGAGGCATGTGCACTGCTTCTTCATGTCCTTAGCTCAGAGGGAGAAGCACAGCCCTGAGCCGTGTCCTCCTCTCCCTGTCAGAAGAAGCAAGAGAGGTAGAGATGCACCCAAGAGCCATCCTGTGACTCTGGTCCCTGCCAGCTCTCTCCAATCTGCCCTGCCCAAGGCGCTTTTCCCTGTCACAGTCTGGCACATCTATTTCAGATCTCAAATGCAGAGGATTGCCACATATCACAGGGAACGAGAAACAGATTCCCACCAGGGAAGCAGGGTCCTAGAGCAGTGTGGCGTCAATGACATGCCCTTGAGGTTCAGAGGAGGAGGACCCGACTGCTTCTTAATCCCGCTTCCCAGCTGGTGATTTCTAGGGATAACCTAGCCAGGGAATTCTAGGGAAAACTTTAAAAGAACTTCTAGTAATGCACTGTGAGAATAAAATCCCCAGCATTGCAGCTCACAGGGAGGCAACGCTGCTCATTGCACAATAAACCATGTGAACCACTGGACACAGATCCAAGGCATCAGGAAACAAGCAGGAGAGTCTCTACACCCTTCTAGCAAAATCACTTCTATATTTCATTAATCGGCATTGGAAACCTGGGCATGACCTCCTGTGCTGGGGTAGATTACGTGATGCCTCCAAGTCCACCTTTCAGCCCTGTTTTCCACGATTCTAGGGTTTTGTCATGTTACCTTGTGCTAGGTGCTTTCCATCTTTGAAATTACTCATGTTAACAGGCTCATGACCACTGAGTTCCTCTCCTTGCCCTTCTCCCAGGCCCTCTCCCCCGGCTTCCACAGCCAGAATGAGCCCTCAGCCTGTTCTTGACCTCTCAGCATCGCAGCCTTGAGCTTTTTAGACTTTGCTGCTGCTTTACCCATTAGCACTTTTACTAATTCAAAGATGCTTTATCTTGGAGGAGAGAAAATACAGCAACCTGGAAGCACAAGGTAAGACCACATGATTGCTCCCCCAGAAGACAAACATATGCTCAGTGGCCAGCTAGATGCTACCTTGCGTAGTCCTGCCTCTGAGGGCTAAGAAATGAATCAACAGGACAGTGCTGTACCTTTACATAGGCAGGAAAAAGAGGCAGGGGGGAAGGTAAGTCATGAAATCAGAGCCGTATTACTCAGCATGGTCAGCATGTCATTGCATTGTGCGATCGACCACCTGAGTCACAGGAGTGGAATTCATCTCACTTAAATTTAGACTTCTAAACCGTAGAATTTTATGTCTGGCCACGCAGCTTCAGCTTCTTTTACAGTCTATGATTCATTTGACCTCTCTCAGATACTATTGTAGATTGAATCACACTCTGATTCTTCCTATTTCTCTGCATCATCAATAAAGGCAGCCGATGGTGACTAGTTCATCTGAAGTCAGACATCTCAATTTTACATGCCAAAATAAGAGCAAAGGAATCCCACTCTGGGTATTGTCATTTCTCCCTAATTGAAGGGCTTAAAACTTTCAAAGCAGAAGGACAATGACAGCTGAATTTGTGGTGGGGATTTTCGTGCCAACATTCAGAGGCCGTTTCTCCCCTGCCAGCTCGCTCAGCTTAATTTATGGGAATGTCTAGAAATGAGAACCCCTGGAGCACAGCAAAAATGAACCCAGCTCTGGCATTTGTGTGAGCAACCAGTTCTTAATTATTTGACTAATACTAGCATTGCGCAGCAACCATATGCACCAAGGTGTCTGCAGAGGTTTCTTTGACACAAAGACCCACGTACAAACCTCCACGTGGCAGGTGGGTCTAGTGTTTCTGCAGTGTTTCAGGTGCAAGAGCGCAATGCCAAACTGCAACTCTTTTCAGAGTGTTTGAGGAGTATATAAGGTATAATGAATCTGCCTGAAGCATAATTTGGGTCAGGAAGGATCGGAGAGCCAGGAAAGGTGAGCTAGTGCTGGTCAACCAGGAGATGTATCACAAGCATGGTGCAAACCCTCCCATGTTCTGAAGAGGACAGGAGCATGCTGGCAGCAGGAATGATGGGGAGAACCACAGGAGTGGGGTTTTCTGCACCGAAAGGACACAGTTACCCTGGGAGGAGGCTACAGAGCCAAGCTGCAGAGAGGCTCTCTGAGCCATAAGGATGGAGGCAAAATCATTAATCAGCCCGTGGAGGTTGGATACCTGGGGAAGATATGATTCCTCCCTTCATTAGGAGATGAGCCAAATATGACTAGAAGTTAGGACTTTAGCATTTCAGCTCCCCACCCCCAGAATTATTGCTAGCAGAGGACTCTGAGGCAGAGCAGAGCCAGGCGGGAAGGAAATGTCTTGGGCTGTGCCCACGGGCTGCACTCAGACCCCATGGGGCTACGGCAGGGCCAGGAGGAGAGCACTGGGGAAGGAAGTCTTACGGCAAGGTCGGACAGCAGCTGTCTGCAGGAATGAATCCAGGAGTAGCGTCCTCCTGGGATGGGCCAGGAGGATCTTGTGTTGACTGACTGCCCTTCCTGAGTTCGGGAGGAAATTAATCTCCCACCGTGGGCTTCAGTTTATTTTTACATTGCAAGTTAGCCCGAAGGGAAAAAAAAAAAATCATAAAAAAATTCTATTCCCTAAAAGGAATCGCAAATTTCACAGCGACCTAAGGAGATTAGTCAAATCCCTGTGACCGTCAGCAGTTTCACTTAGGTCAAAGCCTGGCATAACTCAATCTCTGTGAGAAGAGAGGAGAGGAGCGGCACAGACTGCCCAGCTCTGCAGGCGGGCCAACCTCTCAGAAAGGACCTTTCTGCAATATCTGGAGGGAAATATCCCTTTTGCAGTCCCGCAGCAGAGAGGCAAACAGTCAGACTGGCCCAGAGTGTAGACAGCAAAAGGGAGCGTTATCTCTTGCAGATACCACAGTGAGACCTTCCGAGCTGGGAAGCAGGAGGGGGACCAATTTCCCAGGCTAGGAGACATCAAAGGCTGTGTGAAACCTTCTGAAAATGCTCACCCTGAATTTCTCATGCATGGGTGGGCATATGGGATAACTCTCCATAGGGTCAGGGAAATGTAGAAAGTGGAGCAGTCGGGTTCTGATTTGCCTCTTGCTCTGGGGGAGAAAATGAAGAGAATTTAGCTCAAAGCCTAAAAATAAATATGCCACCCATAGGTTTGGTTTCGCATAAAAATTGGCCTGAGTTAGGTAACCTAGGGCCCTTTTTGGAAGAAATCATTTCCATCTCCCAGCAAATATGTCTGTGTTAATGGGCTCACAGAGTCATCAGCCTTTCAAGCTGTGTATCAAATTTCATCCAGGGGATCAGTAATGTGGAGGAGCTTTGGTACTGCTGCTGCAATGCACTCATTGAGCAGAGAGGTGTTGGAGAAGGAAATCGAGGACAGTCTTTTGGATTACTCTAAAAAGAAATAGGGCTTTCAGCTCATACTCCAGAGTTTTAAAAAGCTCTGCCTCCCTCTCAGTGAGAGGAAAAAGCGTCTTGATAGAAACCCAACAGAAAGTCTCCTGCTCTGTTGTGTGAATGTACAGTATTGCTTTACATTGTATCATGAAGCCAAACAGGATGGGAAAGTCCACCGTCTCTGTCCTCCACTGCAGAGAGGCAGGAGACTTTTGCAATTGTTTCCCTTTCCCTGATAAAGTTGCTGGTGCAGTTTTTAGAAGAAACTAACATTTTTTTGCAATTCTTAGCTCTCCTCACAGGGAAACTTGTTCTCTCTTTGTGGCTTCTCTGCCGTTTGAACTCTTCCAGAAGTACCAGCCCTGAGGTTTTCAAAATTATGAGTCAGGAACTGGGAAAACCTTACACTGATTTAGAAACAAAAAGATGAAAAACAAAACAGCAAAAGACACCCCAACCGCAGGGAGTTTCGAGTCGCTTCTGGTCTTTGAGCTTTTAAGGTCGAGAACAGAACAGTCCCACTGCAGTGTTTCCGGGTACCATTACACCTGCTTTTCTATCTGCTGCTTCTTTTCTCGTGTTAAGAGCTCTTCGGGGCAGAAAGCATCTTTCTGCCCTGTGAATATGCAGCATTTAGTACACAGCAGTCTTCAGGAAGGATGCAGCCTCCTGGGCAGAGGGAGAACGAATGCAAATTGTTATGATCAGGCGTTTCACCTACGAAATACGGAATTTGAGCAAAAACATTTGAGGAGAAAGCAAGATAGCACATGGGATAAGGGAAGGCAGACAGCACTGCTGTCCACCACAGCTGCCAGCATTTTCAGTCTTTGGTATTTGCTCCTGACCCAGTGAGAGCTTTCCTGTGGGGGGAAAAGGAACAATAAAGATGATTCCTATGTTCCTGATGCACACAGAAAAGGACATTCAGGTCCAATTTTTAGTAGCTGACACCGTGGGAGCTCCTGAAACCCCTCTCTTGATTAGGTCCCCAATTGGATTAGCATTGTACCAGCAAGCGGGAAGATATTCCCACTCCCAGACAGTTTACAGACTGCACACCTCTGAGGCAGGGCACAAAACCAGAAACACAGTCCTTGCCTCTACAGGTAGGAAAAGCAGATCCAGTGGAGTGAAGTGACCCGAGGTTCCACAGCACTGTGCTATGGAAAGGTCAGAAACGGAGATGGAGCTTCCCAGCCACACAGACGTGGGCAAGCTCTGCCCAGATCAGGAGCAGCTCTTACTCCCAGGAGCCAGAGCAGTGCAGTCATTCTTGCGCAGCACTGCGTCCGGCCACTAAAGCCAGTCAGACCTGCTCCAGCCAACCCTCAGACGTCTCTGCTCTTGGCCCTCTGCAAGGTCAGGTCGCTCTGAGTTGGAGTTTGCAGCCCTGCTCCATGCCCTGCACTTACAACACGCACAAAGAGGACATGAGCCCTGATCTGTTTGAGCAATTGATCTCTTAGTCATTTCCAGGAACCCTGCAGAATTGCCTTGCAAACTGCTTATTTATTTCTGCTGCAGATGATCTCTTCCAGCCCAAAATGTCCCTGATCCTATGATTAAAGCTTACTTTGATCTTCCTTTAAGGAGTGGGAGCTTGCAGGAAGACATGAGGAAGCCTGAACGCTTCTGCCTGCTGCAACGACCTGACTTTGTAGACAGAAATGCAAGAGGTACTTAGAGAAGCAAAGTCTTCAAAATACTTGATCCAGATGGAGGAGCGTGGGTTCAGGTTGGGCAGAGGTAACGTGGCCCTTTACTCCTGACAATTTCATCAGTCTGACATTTGTTCTCATGTATTTCCCCACTCTCCACCCCCCAAAAAAATGGAAACACAGTTTCCCTAACTGGAAACGCACATTTCATAGTAACATTTTCCAGACCACTTTGCAGGATGAATTTTTTCAGCACAGCTTTAGTAGAAGCTCACTGCTCTTACCTGGCCTCTCAGTGTCCATATGCTGACAGATTTCTTCTGCAATCTTCAACTCCTCTTGACTTCGCCTTTTTGTGGTGTTTGTTTCTTCGCCCTTCTTAAATAAACCATTGGCAGTTACTATGGTAACACGTCTCATTCTTTCTCTCTCCTCCCTAAAAGTCTATTTCTATTTAACAGGCTTTTAAAATGACTCTATTTATACTTTCTTTTGTTATCCTGCCCCTGCTCCCTTGCAGTCAGACAAGGGCAGGCACGGAGTAGTGCATGCACTAGCCTGTGTTACTAATAATGGCCATCCATAAACACAAGAGCAAGCCGTGGGGATCAAAGCTGTGACCTTCATCAGGAGATGCTCTGCTTCTTAGACGAACAAAAAGGAAACCTGAGACATGGCACACCGCGCGCTCCAGCAGGAAGCACTGCTAGCAGGGGCCATCCCCACCGCCCCGCTCTCCAGCTGCGTGCTGAGGGGCTGAAAGCCCCCAGAAACAGCCATCATGTGAAAAACAGCCTTGCTCTCGCTGCAGGCAGCTTCCACCTTTCCTCTTTTCTCAGTGTCAGACGTTCGTCTACATTACTGCTAATTGGATAAAGAGAAAAATATGAGCTGTGCTCTTTTTTGCTTCCTATTCTGTAGAAAGAAAAGCTCCCTTCCTCTCCTTGCTTTTTCGTTTTAAATCTCAGGGCTATGAGCAAGCGTCAAGGTTTATTTCCTTAAGGTTCATTATATAATTTAAACATGCAGATTACAATTTATCTTAACCCTTAGCTGAAGCAGTAGGTGTCTGAATTTTTGCAATGGCAGCTTTTCTCCTATTGTTTTTCAGGCATTTCTGCTAATAAAAAACAATGGGTCTGAAACAGTCCAAGTACAATTTGGTTCCTTTCTCCATTGAGAGGTTTCACTTGTACGGTCAGGCTGGTGCCAGAAACCACACATTTTTTGGTCATCTTTAGGGTGTTCCAGGAAACATATTGTCGACAGATCTCAATTTTTCAGTAGGAAAAGCAAGTAGAAGAAAGACTCCCAAGCCCTCCCCTTTTTTCCTCCACAGAAAGACAGCTTTCAGGACTTCTTTATTGATGAAGAATGAGCCCAACAGCTGTAAATCCATTTTCTTCTCGCTTGTGATCTCTACAGCCTGGCCTGCACAAGAGGCTGCGATGCCCTCAGAGTGACACTCCAGAAAGGGTTAAGGTATCTAAAACTACAGCCTCAATAAGCAGCTCGCAACAGTGTCCTGTCCCCAGGGTAGGATCAGTGTATGAGAATTTGCTCAGATCATGTAATGTTTGTAACTCGATTTCCTGCCGGAAAGCTTCAGTGGGTGGAGTTTCTGCTGAACCAGACAGAACTAGAACTATTTCCTTCTCCAGATTGCTTGTGCATGTCCAGTCAAGCTCAACTGAATTAACAGCAACCAGCTTGTTTCCCCCACACACCCCTTCCCATTCACCTCTTGCAGTGGAGATACGGGAAGTAAGTGATAATCTTGTTGCCAGGACAAGTGCCTCAGGAGGTGGGATGATCCCACAACCTTGGGCAAGTCCCGTACTTTCTCTGCATCTCTGGCCCATCTCTTTGTTATATTCTGGAGAAAGGATGTCCTAATGACCAGCCTCCTGCCATACTGATTTCCTATATGGCCTTGGGAAAGTCACTTAACCTTTGCCTGCCTCCTCTTTCTGTGAAATGGAAAGGAAACTAGCAGGAGGCTTCCTCACCCTGCTGCTACCATCACTATTAAACCAGGGCCCAGGAGGACTGAAAGTAGGAACCTCTCCAGTTTAAGCTTAAAGACCAGTTGCTATTGTCTCCTGGAGCAGTGCAGACCTGTGGTGGATTGCCAGAAGCACTTCTGCAAGGGAAAAAAAGCCCTGTTACTTCCCACACTCCCAACTGCAAACTGATTCATTCATCCCCTGCCTCCACCATCCCAGGAACCATGAGTTTCCTTCACATCCATCACTGAACTCAACCAAACCTCCTTGGAAAGGCCAGATCCCACCTCAGGTGCTTGGTTTCTTACCAAAATTCTAGGTTTCACCAGAGTGGTCTAAGCTAAACCCCAGCAAGATGCTTTTGTCTATACTAAGAGCACACACACAGAGATGAATGCATGCCTAGCCAAGTGAGATCCTACGGATCTCATAGGAGAACAAATCAGAGCCGGGGCCAGAGATCTACCACACCACGTACAGCTTCAGGACTCTGCTGGCTTTGAATGGTGACAGATCAAGTTATTTGAGGTTCAGCTGGTAATCCAGACGCTTCATTCTCAAGGTTAAGATGAAGGTGGGCAAGCTCCCTTCGCTCAGTCAATTTTCAGCAGCACCTTTCGAAAATTCTCCCCAGGGTAAACAGCAAAGTCACCCTGAACAAAAGAAACGAAGCGCTTTCTTTTTTTTTTTTTTTCTCACAGGACCAAGGAGGAAAGTCATCTGAGGCACAGAGATATTTCTGAGTTCCGTGTTTCTCACCCTTTTCCAATTGCGGTCTCCACACCAGCCTGTCAGTTGCAGTGCTTGTCTTTGCTGGATGCCTGAGGCACACCCTCTCCCCTCTCTCCCCCCCCGCCCCTCGAACCGATAGTATCATGTCCTTAGGATGTGTCTACACTCCCAGGTAGAGCTGGTTGCGCAGAATAGTCCTTTCCTTAGGCCTGGCTAAGTCTGGAGGCTTGGGTGTGAGATAGAAAGTAGGCACTGCTCCTTATCATGCAAGGAAGATTATGCAAGTATGTCCTTTAATGAGGAAAACGAAGGCTCTTTGAATAGGTATGTGGGGTTGGCTGCAGGTAACTTCTGGCAGTGAGCAGGGTTCTTGCAGCATGTACCAGCCAAGGTTTCCAGTGCCAGATTAAGTGGGGCAACCAGCCGCCCCCCACTGACCTCCTTAAATGGAATGAACAATTCACCTTCTTCCATTAAAAAGGACAAAATTTAAGGACTATAGCATCACTGAAAGAACTGCCACTGGGACCTAAAACTCAAAATGTTTATCTATGAGTGTTACTTCATCTCCTTTTTGATTGCTGGCTTGCAGGCGTGGGAATGCAATCTGTATGGTGGTGGTGTTTTTTTTTTAATTGCAATCATTTTGCAGACCACCTTCAGGCAGGCTAAGGACCACCAATAGCGCAGGGACCGCATGTGAAGAAGCCCTGCCCTAGGAGACCCATCCTGCCTTCCCTGATGTGGTTAAAATGCCATTCCATGTTGCGGTGCCTGCAAGGATTTAACCACGTTCTCAGCCCAGACGAAAGCCCTGGACTCTGCCATGTGCCTGAGAAAGCAGGACTGAGCTTCAGCTGTGTAGGAGGGCAGCTGCAAGAAGCCAGGCTATCTGCAGCACTCCTTAGTGATGCCTTTATAGCCTCCCCCATCTCTCTTACATGTAAATGCAACCTCTTAGTCTCTGGGCACAGCTCTTTCTGTTCCAAAGTCTTCGCTGGCTATTAATACCTGGGGAATCTGTGAAGTAGGCAAACAAGGTTTTGATGAGTGTGGGAAAAGGAAAGGCGTTACCACGTATGAGTGAACTTCAGTTTCGTTCATGTGCTGAATTAGTCAGTGCCTTCAAGTGAATTCCAAGTGCTGGTCCAGCTATTAAATGACTTGTCTTGAACAGGTAAGTGCTCCATTTTGAGCCTCTCCTGGAGGAAAAGCTAACTTAAAAAATAAAATAAAATCTGAATCAGAACCATTGCATAGGTTTTCTTTTTTTTTTTTCCCCCTTCTTACATCTCCCAGAAAGAAAAAGTATCCACTCCTCAATGTGCAGCAGCTTCTGGGACCTCTGCAAGCTGGAGAAACCCAAGTTGCTTGTAGTGCAGGTGAATGTGATTCTGTGCCAGGACTAGTGACTGGAAATCTCATCCAGATATTGAAGTTCCAGAGGAACATGATGTGATAACTGGTTCACCAAAGAAGTGGGAGTACCTCGTGTAGAGAGTCAAGACACACGCTCCAGTGGCTGAGAAACTTGGTGGAGGACTTGTTCAATTAGCGGATGGGAAAGAGGCATCGGTGCTGAAACGCTAACACTGACATATCAAGAATCCATGTTTCACTTCCTACCCTGGAGGAGTAGTTCCTCCTGCAACGTTTCCAAACCAGAATTATCACTCTTCTGCTGTTTCCCTCTCTTAACACAGCAGCCGTGAGAAATGTTGTCTGCGGGTGGCAAAAAGGAGAGCAATTTTTTCCATCAGTTCAGTGTTAATGGTGTCCTGGCTTGAAGAAAGCTGCATTCGGTTGAAATGGAAATGACAGAAGGGGGTAGGGAAGGACCATGGAAATAAAGATTACAGAAACTCAGGCAAAGCAGGTGTATGGATTGTATTTCTATCCTTTAAGCAAACATGGAGGCTGCATGGGCTTGATCCAGGAAAGTGTCCTAGCTGTAATACAAGTACTTCAACAAGCACACATGACAACATGGCCAGGCTTTCCACTAACACTAAGGCAAATACAACCCTCTGGGATTAGTAACTGCACAGAGATTACAGTCCTTCCATGTTGCTTTTCAGTGCATGCTCAAGGATGCTAACACGCACAGGAGATTGTCAATATTTGTGTTGAAAATCCATTCAAATTCAGGAAATTACAGCTAACATGAAGCCTATTTGATCCTCTTAAGGCAGTGACCTGATTGTGGAAACATTTCTCTCTGCCTGTTTCTCTAAAATACAGAGAAGTGAGGCAGGGCTTGCCTGAAGACAGATTCAGGCTTGCCAGCAGACCTGAAGGTGTTCCTCAGTTGCGTTGCATATCAATTTTTAATGCCTCCATTTTCCCTCCAGTTTACAATGGACAAATGTTCCCCTACCAAAGAGCAGCAGCAAAACTGGTATGAATTTACACCACTGGCCAAGAAGCTACACTCTCAGGCACAGCAAGCCTTCAGCCTCACCCATGTAAGACAGATCAAGCTGGGTTTGACAGCAATTCTGAGACGATGCGGTGGAGGCTCACGCTGTTGCCCCTTTTTCTTTTGCCAGAGCTGTCAAGCTGAGATTGTGCTCAAGTGCTACAATTTGCCATGTGACATTTCAAATGGTAAGCAAAGAACAGCTTGCCAACCACCACTCTCAGGTTCTCAACTAAATAAAACCAGATTACTGGCATTTGCTGCATCTGAAAGAAAGGCGGTTCTACCATATTCACAAACAGTAAAGGATACAGAAAAACAAACGTATTCCCTCAGAGCCAAATGCAGTTCCCCATCATGCCTGGGAATCCCCATGGAAGGAAAAGGGGTCACGCTGTTTTAACAAGAAAGGATTTGACCAAAAATACCCAACCAACTAGAGCAGCTGCAAAGTTGTTTTTCTTTGTGCTGGACTTTCTGTTTGTTTGTTTCAGTTTTCAATTTTTTGCTTTTAAAGAAAGCATTCGCAGGCGGGTTTCTCAGTTGGTCCTACCATCACCAGGAATAGCATGAGGACTTCTGCCCTCCAGAGCTTTCCCTAACACCACCGGAAGCCACACTCTGAGTAATTAATTAAAAAAGTTGATGTGAATAACAGATAATTTTCTCACCTAGAAAAAGTAGCAGGGAGTCAAACAGCAAAAACCTAAATGTCAATAGCAAGGGAAGTAACAGTTTTCTTTCTGTTTTCAGCAGAGGTCTATCACAAGGTGTGAATTTTCTTATGTCTAATCAAGGTTAAGCTTATGCTATGCCTCTCCCTTGAGAAGGGAAGGGGAAGGGCAGAGCTAGGCATGCCAATGGATATCCCTTTTATCCAGCTGCCTGTTTTCAAACTTGCAGAAACTGAATGTCTCTAATATCCTTTGAAATTGGTCAACAGATTCAAAAGTTTTAGCAAAGGATCCATTTTATATACCTACAAAGATACGCTGCAGTTGCTTAAGATTCACTGTATTAAAAAACCTTGGTAAAACTGACTTGTTTCCTTTATTAATTCTTTTTGTATGATGCATTAAGAAAGTCTGACCCTTTTTTCTACCCTTTTTTCTGTTGGAAACACTCAATATGCCAAATCAGCCTTTCTCAAGTTCTGCTGGAGGACTTCTTGTAGATCTTGACGGGTCAGCCCTTAACCAAAGAGGAAGCCTCCTGGCCCTTTTAACAAATAATGCTCTCAGAAACCTAAAGCACTGTCAGGTGGTTCTGGTTTAGATGGCACCCTTTTAGTGCCTTTCAGGGTAGAGGAAAAAGCATCCCTGAAATGAAAGCATATCTGAGTATCTCCTGACATTCAGCTGCTGTCCCTCCATGACTCCTGAGGAATCACCTCATCCCTCTGTGCCTGTTTGTCACCCCAAAAAGCCCTCCCCTACTATTCCTTTAGTATCCGCGAAGCCACTGGCTGCCTCTGCGGTGAATTCCACTAAAAGAGTCCTCGATAAATAAGAAATAAATGAAAAGAGGTGACTTGCTCTGAACTCAGGTGCTCTGTTCCCATTCCTTTGAATTTATGGTAGCTCTTTACACGATGCCGCAGATCCAGATGGGGATTTATGGCCACAAAGGTCGACAACCCGAGGTGAGGCCCTTGGCCAGAAAGGCTGAGCGACGGCAGCTCCTGAATCACACCAGTCCCCAGGGGCCCACTGGGTGACACCGCCGTGCCTCACGCGTACCCAGCACCGCCAACGGCGAGATGTTAAATAAATCCTTTACAGAGCTTCAGAAATGAGCAGGCTCCTCCTCGCACCCGGCCTGGGCGGTGAGGGCCTTCACAGGCCTCTGCCCGGCCTGTGCTCCCTGAGGGAAGAGGGGGGCAGCGCCACACTGAGCCAGGGCCTGAGCTGCCTGCCCCTGCCTCCAGGCCTCCCTCCTGGCCTTCCTCCTTGTCTTCCTCATCTTACTCCTTGTCCTTGTCCCTGTCCCTGTCCTCCTCCCCCCACACTCACCTCACCCCCTCTGCACTCACCTCACACCCCGCCCCTCACTGCGCCTCCTCACCTGGCCCCGCCCACCCAGTGGGCACGCCCC
>VUYV01000046.1:72448-128965 GCA_008711295.1 Anarhynchus alexandrinus
TTTTTTTTTTTTTTGTCCTCCAAAACTAATCCCTCCAGCCCCTTAGGCTTTTTTGTTGTTGTTGTTGTTGTTGTTGCTGCTCCTCTCTGAATTCCTTCTAATTTGCAGGCTCGCTGCCAGCATACAACGCGCTATAAAAAGGGGACTTGTTCTTCAAGCTTCCCTCCGGTACACAGCGTTTGCACAAATAGCAACGCTCTTGACAAGTAGGTCCGATTCCCCCTGCTGTTACCGAAATGCTCGTAGGGTGCTTGGGGAGTAGAGCCGCCGTCCTAAGGCAAGCCAAGTAGAGTTACACCAAGGGCCCTGAGCCCAAATCCCAGCCGGTGTTTAAGCTCCCGTCGGCTGGAAAAACAGAGCCGTGGCTTTTTAGTTTTCTCCCCATGCAGCTTCCCTCTCTCCAGGAGCAAGCGGATGCGGTGTGCATCCCTCCGTATCCCACCGGCGCAGGTAGGGCTGCCGGGGGGTGGGATGCGGGCTGTGGCAGAAGACCCACATCCCGCTGAAGCCAACCCCGGGGCCACCACTGATTTTTTTTTTTTTTTTTTTTTTTTNCTGGAGGCCGATCCTCCCCGCCGTTACAGGCAGCCGCGATGCAAACCCCCTGCCAGCTTCCTTCTTAAAACTAATGAGCCGTTTGACCCTGGCAAGTCCTCCGGGAAAGCCGCTGCCGGAGCCTTGCTGCTCGCATGGATACAAACTGCTCTCGTTTCCAGCTTAAATTTATTTGTGGAAGACTCGTACCCATTTGGCCTTGTTCTCCTTGTACCCGCGCTGGCTTTTAGCTCAGATGGCTCTTTTCCCTGCTCTGGTATTTATCCTCTGGCAGGCTGTACCGAGCACCGTGGCTCTGCCAACCTAAATAAGTCCGTTTCTCCTGGTTGAGAATGGATGGAGGGGGCATAAGGTCATCGAGGCTTCCCCGTCATAGAATCACAGAATGGTTTAGGTTGGAAGAGGGCGTAAGGTCATCGAGGCTTCCCCGTCATAGAATCACAGAATGGTTTAGGTTGGAAGAGGGCGTAAGGTCATTGAGGCTTCCCCATCACAGAATCACAGAATGGTTTAGGTTGGAAGGGGGCGTAAGGTCATCGAGGCTTCCCCATCACAGAATCACAGAATGGTTTAGGTTGGAAGGGGGCATAAGGTCATCTAGTTCCAACCCCCCTGCCATGGGCAGGGACACCTCCCACCAGACCAGGTTGCTCAAAGCCCTGTCCAACCTGGCCTTAATCTGTCCCTGCGGTGGAGACAGCCCTGGCGACCTGCGTTGGCATCTCATCCTCCTGTTAACAGAGGAAAATCCACCGTGCTGCCTCTCGACATCCTCACTAGGGGTGGTCCCAACCTGCAGAAGGCTGAGGTTGGCCATTAGCTGCTGGGGAACGGGGGTGAGGAGCAGCATGGTGGCTCAGACACCAAAGCCAAAGATGCTCCAAAGCCGCGAAAAGTACAAAAAATCTGTGTCTGGGTCATTCAAGAGGGTTTGAGGACCACTTAAGATCATCCCTGACCATCCTCTCCGATTTGAAGCCCTCGTCTAATCATTAGCACACTCCTCTTTTGCAATGCAAAAGCCATTTTGGTGGAGGATGAAGGTTTTTTTCTCCTAACACAGCCTTCAGTAACACCCTTCCCTCTCCTTTCGGTTGGCGACCGCAGGTAGCGGCACGACCGCTCGTGCTCCCGGCCGTGCTAATCCCGTGCTAATCTCAGCCCCGGTCTTCTGAAGCAGAAGTTTCCTGCGCATGGCTGTGCCAGGCGCTTTGCTCAAAGGCTGAAGGGGATTTACGACACTTGAGTTCATCGGAGCAAAATATGCACGTGGCTCCTTACCACCGGTCCCCTTTCGGGTCTGTCGGACCATCCGGGATGTGATGCTTTTTGATTTAAAACCCTACCGAGGGGGAGGTTGAGGCTTCATGCAGGAGACCTTGCAAAACTCTGTGCTCAGGGTGATGGCTGGGAGCCAGCTCGGGTATAGGAAGAGCTTTGAGGTGTTTGCTGTCCATCCCTTTGTCCATCCTTGGTAATTCCTCCCCTTGGGATCTCATTTCCCCCACCGGTTCTTTTCCCTGCCACGTTGAACATCTTTGCTGCGGGTTTTCTTTGCGCGTGGATGCCTTTTTGCACGTTCTGGGGAAGTTCTGTGCTTATTCCTGGTGATGCTGGGATGCTGATTTGCTCATCCCAATTTGGACCCCTGCCTTCCCCTTGGCAGGCAGAGCTCAGCTGGTACCTTTGATGGAAAGAAAGATGCTCCAGGTGCTGTCACTCACCAGCTCCTTACTTCCTCCAAGTTTTTCCTTTAGTTAGGAACCTATTTTAGTTTGGTTTGGTTTTTTATTTTCACGCTGCCTAATCTAAACCGCATCAGCGTGTGTCCATTTGAGGCAGGATTTTATATCCCCCTGCAGAGTCCTTCCAATATGCCGTGCCCTCATTAAACCACGCGCAAATTGGCATCATCGAGGAGGAGCTGGGCTCTGCGGTTATTAGCGGGATTATTCTCATCCCTCACGGTTTCCAGCGACGCTGCTCAGCTGGTGTAACGCAATTCCCCCTAACGCTCGTCTCCGCTGTCGGGGAGAGCGATGCTAATCTGGCGCTGAGCATCAGCAGCCGATCCTGGAGAGAAACCAGCAGACCTCATCCCATCTTTCCATGTTAAGTGATTTATTTTTTTTTGACCCCAAGCTCCTTTTCTGCAGGCCATAATTGTTATGTACATCACATCAGGTGTTAATGTTCTGCCCCGAGTCTTTTCTGAGCAGCCCGTGGACTCTTTCGCAGCTGCACCTCCAGCGCCGGAGCGCATCGCGCCGTGCGCTCATCGGTCGTATCGCTGGTTTTGCTTTTTGCATCGTGTTTTCTCACCACCTAAATCAACATCCTTTGAAAGGCTTGGGAGTTGGGGTTGTTCAGCCTGCAGAAAAGAAGGCTCCAGGGAGACCTTATTGCAGCCTTCCAGTACCTGAAGGGCACCTACAGGAGAGCTGAGAGGGACTTTTTACATGGGCATGTAGTGATAGGATGAGGGGGAATGGCTTCAAGTTGGAAGAGGGCAGGTTTAGATTGAACATTAGGAAGAAATTTTTCACTTTGAGGGTGGTAAGGCACTGGAACAGGTTGCCCAGAGAAGCTGTGGATGCCCCATCCCTGGAGGTGTTCAAGGCCAGGTTGGACGGGGCTTTGAGCAACCTGGTCTGGTGGGAGGTGTCCCTGCCCATGGCAGGGGGGTTGGAACTCGATGATCTTCAAGGTCCCTTCCAACCTAAACCGTTCTGTGATTCTATGCTTCTATGACCCACAGCTTCCAACACTCATGGTGGGTGCAGCTGGGCATTTTCTCCCTGCAGTCAGTCTTCCTTCAAGCTCTCTCCCCATTTATTTGATTTCTCGCTGTATTTAAAACCAGGGGCGGCCAGTGCATGTTTTGCAACCTTCTGCTCCTGCTATTCATTTCTTAGAAACCAAGGGGAAGGAACCACAAGTAATAAAGAGCCTGAGGTTTGAGGACTGGCTGTTTATTTGTCAAAGCTGGAAATGCAGCGGCTGAAGAGGACGAGAGGAAATCCTCAGTGCAAACGTACCTCAATTAAGTTCAGGCTTGCGTAAGTTGAAACTGGGGGTGGCATAGCTGTAGCAGCTGGACAGGGGGGATTTCCCCCCGCTGTAGTTTTATGTGGAGGTGTCAATCACTACCATTATTGCAAATAACGTCTTAGTTTTGCCTTTTGGACCTCATTTTTGCACGCCCCAAGCTGGTTTTCCTGCACCGTGCCCGGCTGGCGCTGGGGGAGCAGTGGTGCCCATCTCGGTGGCGTCGTGGCACCTCTTGCTGTGGGGTTGCACATGGCTGGTGGGAAGTGGGTGGCTATAAACCAGCCCCAGGGGTGCACATGCTGGCGAGGAGACAACTGAGACTGGCCATTAGCTGCTGGGGAACGGGAATGAGGAGCAGCATGGTGGCTCAGACACCAAAGCCAAAGATGCTCCAAAGCCCGAAAAGGAGAAAAATCGGTGTCTGGATCATTCAAGAGGGTTTGAGGACCACTTAAGATCTTCTCCCTTGGAAGCAGCAGTTACCAAAGGAAAGGGAACGTCTTCAGTTAGGTGTTTTGGAGCATCTGTTTTGAATTTTGCGCGTGCATTTGGGGGAAGCGGTGAAGGCTGCTCGCTGGGTCGATGGCTGGGCAAGGCGGAGAGCGTCCTTTCGGGGATACACCTGGCTGCTTACAAAATCCATTTGGACACCAGGAGCGATTTCCACATCTCTCCTCCTTTTCGGACTGCTTTGTCAATAACTTCCCAAAGCACTAACGCTGGGCACGAGCCGGATTTCTGCTTGTGGGAGGACAAGGTACTGTCCCCACATGAAGCGGCGAGCAGGGAGGGATGCGTATGCGGTTTTCTTTTTCCGTTTTGCCCCTCCTCGCTACAGAGGAGGCATTGGCATGTAATTACCGCCGGCTTTAATCCAGCCAGACCAACTGTCTTTCTGGCAAACGCAAATACAATAGGAGCCAAAGGTTATTGCACGCCCTAAATAAAACCATCACAGCCCCGGGGCCTCACCCAAGTCCAGTCTGCAAAGCATCCAGGGCCGGCTCGGTTCAGTTTTCCTGAGCCCTGAGATTTGGTTTGATGGCAACGACCCATAACTTCATTTTTTTTTCCTTAGTTTCGCCCGGCAAAGCCACCTGCGCGCTTGCGGCCACTACGGCACCTGCCAGGAGCAGCACATCTGGCCAGCGTTAGCAAGCCTGCCGCGGGACGCGCTTGGTTTGGGGTTTTCTTGCTAAAATTATTAGCGGCTTTAATTGAAACCAGAGGCGGGCGAAGGCACGTCACGGGGACGCGCGCCGCTGGCAGGCGTGCACGGCTCAGCCCGGCGCGTGGCTGTGATCAGCGTCCTGGCGAACCGCTGCCGGATGCAGCCCGATGTCCTGCCCATCGGTGGGATGGATGGAGATCTCAGGCATCATGCAAGGTCCTGGAGGACCCACTCAGGAGCCAGTGCATCCCACCAGGCATTTCTTCCAGCTACTGCTCTGAACTGGGGTTGACTTTGAAACCTGGAGGATTTAACTTTCTATCCCTGAGCAAATACAGCCTGAAGTGATGCAAATGCATGACCTCACCCGAATCTCCAGAAGAGGTGAATATTGCGTCACGCTGCGCGTGCTGTATCCTTTGCCCCAGTCTGAGAAGCTCTGCCCGAGTCCACCCTGCTGCAGGGACAAGCCAGGCCAGGGAGGAGGTATGTGGTGGGGAAGGCTTTCTCCTCGCCACCCAGTTTAATTATCGGTGTCTCAGCGTTTGCAATGTGATGGACGCTTGTCCATCCCCCATGGTGGCTGCTCTGGCCGCTGGTGTCCCCACAGGGCTGCCAGCGGGGAGGAATTGGGTTTCACAACCCATCTTTCCACGCTCCCACAAGATTACTGGAGGGAGAGGAATGTGCCGGAGAAAATATCCCAACTGCTGTTAAAAGGCACAGCTTTCTCTGCCCCTTTCCAGGACAGCAGTTCCTCCACCGCACCAGACACCCTCCTCGGGCTGGCAGCGCCCGCTGGAGCCAGCCCCGTGTCACCTCCCCATGTCACCCTGGGGTGCCTTTGCCCTCCTGGCCTCCCCTTCATGTGCAAATAATAGCGATTGTGATAAGCGGGCTCTTTTATGAAGAAACTCTTTGCTTTTCCCCCGTGGTGCTCCTGGGACAGAGCTCAGTCGCTTCATATCTGGACAATAAATCTCCAGGACACACCCTCCACGCAAGGCAGTAATGCCTCTGAAATCACAGGCCTGCCAGATGCTTGTTCTGTCTGGGTGAAGAGCACGCCAGCCGGTTGCAGCATCTGTAAATCATTTTCCAGGAGAGCCCAGGCAGCGCAGGAGTCTCGGTTAAATCCCTTTTTTTCCAACCCTTTTGAATCCTGGTGAAGGTTTCTGGGCTGCCCGGAGCAGGAACATCTGTGAGCTGCGGCAGCCCGTGGTGAAAGATGCATCCCACACATCTCAGGAGGAAGATGATGAAATCTTCCTCCACGGTCTTTCTGCTTCTGTAAGGCATGAAATCCTTGCAAAGGTTAAGATAGTCCATTTTCTTGGCCCCACTCTTTGCGTCCGCTGTTGCTTCAAAATGATGGGAGCATCAGATGATGGGATGTGGTCCTGGGCAGTGGAAGGCACTGGGGAAGCTTGAACTGGTTTGGTGTTGGGTCATCTCCTCCTGGGTGATGGGACATGGAAAAGGATGAAAGTAGGGATGGCTTTCTCTCATGTGCCTTCTCTGTTGGGTCTTCTTTTGGGGCTCCATGACCCCAGTCTACATGTTTTGCCTCAGCAAGAACTCCTACAAGTTCTCTGCAGAAGATCTCGTTGCATCTGGGGTTGGTGGCTGGGTCATTGCACTCATCCTGGTTTCTCTCCCAGGCCAATTACAAGCCTCTTGGACCCTCTCAGGCAGCTTCTGCTTTTCTAACTCTGGTGCTGGGGAGCCCCGGCCACAACCATAAAATCTTCCCCAGCTATTAGAAAGCGGTCACGCTCCTTGCGTGTCTTTTCATTGCCAGAAGCTGGTAAGTGGACGGGTCCTACACAAATAAACTTCTCAAGGGCAGGGAGTCAAAATATCCCTGGTCTTGTTTGGTGGAAAAAGGTTAACCAGCGTGAAGTCTATGAATTGCTGCTGACCCGACTTTGTTGACAAAATACAGTGTTATTATTTGGAGTTGCAGGCAAACCGCCTGGGGATATTTAGAAGGAGCTTGTCTATCGCAAGGGCCAAGATCTCCCTGGGAGAAGATCTGGCAGGGCTCTTTGGAGATGCACCTAGGGTCTTGGCCATGGCTCTGGTTTGGGGTTTTGTTACTGAGGACGTGGTGTGTAGTGGTCTCGATCTCCTGCAGAGACCACGGGAGTGTGGGGATTTACCGACAGTGGAGCTGTAGCAGTCAAAGAAGGACGGGAGGGCCCACCAAGACCCCAGGCCCCAGGTGACTCCTTTAGGGCAAGCTGAAACAGTCTCTGTTGATGTAGTTGAAAATGTCCCTACTTGTTGTGGGTCCCTTCCGACCCAAACCATTCTGTGGGTCCCTAAATTCAGGTTTCTGCTCTCAAGCTGAATCCCACCCTTAGCGTCATTTCCTGGGCAGGAGCAACAGCTTCATGGTGAAGGTGAAGTGCAGGAGTGCGACCTGTGGTGCTCCCAGCACGGTCCTAAATCTCAGCAGACACTGACCATTGCGTTGGCATGGGAAACGCTCTCTGTCGCCCTGCCATTCCATCAGCCTGGCAGCTTATTTTTGACCACGGCAGGGCAGTGGTCAGTACACGGCCTGGTGGTACATCACAGCATTTCTACCAAAGAAGAGCCATCGTCGTGGCAGCTGAGCCTCGGCAAGCTCCAGCACCGGCGGCTCCTATCAC
The DNA here is from genome assembly GCA_008711295.1 of Anarhynchus alexandrinus. NCBI lineage: Eukaryota > Metazoa > Chordata > Aves > Charadriiformes > Charadriidae > Anarhynchus > Anarhynchus alexandrinus. Next base: position 79,883 of record VUYV01000046.1, read on the forward strand.
GGCTGCAAGTTTGTTCACAGCCTCTCACGGCAGCGCGTGATGAACAGCTTGCTTCCCTCGGCCTGGAAGCGAGCAGAAAACCCGCGCTGGCGCCGGCCCAAGACAGAAGCTATGGGAATCCTCCTCGACAGCGTGACAGCAAACACTCGTCTCGAGCAGGGCCGGTGGCTGGGAGGTTCTCGCCCAACAAGCCCACGGCAAAGCCCGTCCTGTTGCAGGAAGAGCTTGCCTTGGGCTGCCAGATTTCCTGCATCTGCGTGACTAAGCGCGTTGGAAAGCACCTTCAGTGCTTCAGGGTGGTGGAAATTGGGCTGCCAGCAAACAAACATGCCAGTGCGTGTCCCACCGTGCTTTGAGGAGGTGGGTAGCACCTAGTGGAGGCAAGCAAAGGGGCTGTGCCCTCTCCTTAGTTTACCTAAAAGGCTGGCAGACACCTCCAAGGTAAGGTCAGCCACTTCTTGGTGATGCCTCGTATGGGTGACAGGTGCTCCTCAAGGGCTGCCAGGTCCCTGTAGCCCCACAGCTGAAGCCCCCTCTCCTGGGGTGCTCAGCCTTGCTAAATTCATAGAATCATCATAGAATGGTTAGAGTTGGAAGGGACCTTAAAGATCATCTAGTTCCAACCCCCTGCCATAGACAGGGACACCTCCCACCAGACCAGGTTGCTCAAAGCCCCATCCAGCCTGGCCTTGAACACCTCCAGGGATGGGGCAGCCACAACTTCTCTGGGCAACCTGTTTCAGTGTCTCACCACCCTCAGAGTAAAGAATTTCTTCCTAATATGTAATCTAAATCTCCCCTCTTCCAGTTTAAAGCCATTACCCCTCGTCCTATCGCTACACTCCCTGATGAAGAGTCCTTCCCCATCTTTCCTGTAGCCCCTTTAGGTACTGGAAAGCTGCTATAAGGTCTCCCCAGAGCCTTCTCTTCTCCACACTGAACAGACCCAACTCTCTCAGCCTGTCCCCACAGCAGAGGTGCTCCAGCCCTCTGATCGTCTTCGTGGCCTCCTCTGGACTCGCTCCAACAGGTCCATGTCCTTATTATGTTGGGGGCCATGAGAATGTGACGTGGGAGAACCAACAAGAGCAAGATCTATACGCCTGTTCCTCTTGCACAGCTTCTCGGCACAGTCTTGCCAGGGGTGAAGTGGACGCAGGGGTGGAGCAGTCCATCGGGCAGGGATCCGGAGCAGCTTGACCGTTCTCTGCAGAGCAACCATGGCAAGCGGCCCACGTTTCACAAGTGGGGTTTTCCCATCAGGCTCTCCAGCTGCTATAAATAACAGGAAATGTTTTGTCATTTTCTGCTCTGGAGAAGGTCAGGAGCTGGATTCTATGGTCTTTGGAGCTTTAATGAGGTTGGAGATTTATGCAGTATGCCCGGAAGTCCCGTGGGGCTGCCTGCCTGGGACTGTTTGGTTCCTGGGATGGAGAAGTCTTGAGCCCCAGCCTTTGACAACATTACCTTAGCCACCCTTTATGAGATGTCAGGTTCTGCTAAATCCTCCACATGGTCTTCATCTCCAAGGTGGGATGTTAACTCTTGGATCACTGCTCACAAGATGTTTGAACCATCCTCTGTCTGCAGTAGGAAAAGCTTCTACCATGGATCCCAGGATGGACACAGCGACACCAGCCACTGGTCTTGTGAGCTTGCTGGGAGCTTATCTTGAAGCTTGCCTAACTCGTCAGCACTTGGTATTCTACTCATGGTGGGCAAATTCCTAAAATTTTCCCTTTGCCTCCTCCATCAAGGAAGCTGGTCCTTCCCCAATCTCCACTGGAACTGATGGGCCAGCTGTCTGACTCCTGGGTGGTTGGTCCCTGATGGCCAGACCATTGCGTTTAGCAGTGTGTTCCTGCCACAGGAGAACAAAGAGTCCCCAACAAATGGCAGAAGACTTTAGGCAGCCCTCAGTGCAAACTGATTGTCTAGATTTTATTCAAATTAGAGTCTTCACCTTGCAATGTGCCCCCAAACCAATACTCAGTCAAGCTGGAGGTGAAGCTACTCATGCAGTGCTCCGCCATCCCCACTGTTGCAGTGTGTTCCCTGCGTCTGCCTCCTTCAGCTGATAGGTTCCTTCCAAAGCTCTGGTTCTTCAAGGTTGCTGCCCTCCATCCTCATGGCTAGGACTTTGCTTAACACCGTGGTGCCAAGGGGTGGTTGGAAAGGTCCTAAGGCATAAGAATGGTCTCAGAAAAACAGATCAAAATAACCTATTTCCAGTGCAATTGATGTATGCACACCAGTGCTGGGAATTATCCTACCATACCATGCTCCAGCCATAAGGATGCACGGGATGTATAAGGGATGCAGAGATATCTCCAGAAGCTGGTTTGCTCCACATACATGGCAACTACCCTTTCACTCTCCATTCATTAGAGAAGGAATGAGGTGCAGAGCCTGAAGGATCCTTGTCTGAGTCTAGCTGGCGTGGAAGAGTCACTCAAACCTTCTCTGACTGGTGGCGGTGATGGGTGTCTATTGGGGTCATATTATTTCCCACTGAGCATCCCCAGCTCCTCTCATCATGGTTTACCTGGCTTGTGCTTGCGGTAGGATGGAAACCCAACAAATCAAGCGAGAAGATCCAGCCCCAGGAGTTTGCCCAGACATCTTGAAAGCTTTCCTGGGTCATGGAGAGCCGCAGGCTCTCATCAGTTCCAATGCCGCCTGTCACCCCAGCAGCCGCACGGGGAGGAGGCAGAGCCGCCGTCTGCCGCCTTTCCCATTTCCCCAGCAGATGCAGGAATGCTTTGATGTCCGATCCCCCCGTCCCCGAGTACCCAGCACCAGGATTAACCACCAGTCAGACCCCTTCCACCACCTCCAAATAAATCTAAGCTCAGGCGGGGTCCCAGCATTCCCCTCTTGCAAAATAAGAGTTAAAAATAGTTGCTCCCCTTGCACCTGCCCCTTCGAAGCCAAGACTGTGTTTTATTTTTACAGCCCAGATTTCCTAATGGTTGGCTCCTCTCCTGGAGCGTAGAGGACAGGGACAAACAGAAAAATTGCCCATCTCAGCGGTGCAAAGAAGGTAGGCAGCGGGGAAAGTGGCCCTGTGCGCATGGGTTGGAAGGAACGCTTCCCACCCTAAACTCTCCTTCCTATAACCTCATGCTTCGAAACCAAGGCAAAAATGCAGCTCCAGGGATGGTCCTTAGGAAAAATACCATATTTTGATCATTCTTGCGTTTTTTTAGACACCCCTTCAAGGGACGGCAGGGCTGCAAAAATTGAAAATGGAATTGCGTGTTTGTGAGAGTGTTATATCTGTCTCTTAAGGGGTTTTTTTGGGGTCTAAGTTAGCATCCCCTGCGCAGATCTCTGAAGTGGCGAAGGAAGCCTGGCTCAGCCCTGATTAAATGGTTTCAGTGAGGCTGAATTATTTTTTGTAAAAGCCTGCGTGTTTACGTTTCATAAGCTTATTTTAAAACACATGTGTATACAAGAGCAGGCTTATTTATAATGCAGAATAGCCCGCTGTGTCCTTACCTGACTTAAGTGTCAAGGAAGCAGCCTTTTTTTACTTTTTACAAGCGCAATTTAGAATAAAATACTGGTTTGCTGCGCGCCAGTGAATCTGCCCAGGAGGAGGTCAGAGCAAGGTCTTGTTTTCTGACTGTAAAAAGCTATTTTGCTTGTTTACGGAGCTTCCTCTTGCCAGCCATCATTTTAGGTTAATCTGTTAATGACAGCTATAGGTAAAAAAATCTCATTTCTGGTCCCCAGAGTCCTGGCAAGCTTGCGTTGCCAAAATCCCAAACTAGCCAGGCTTCCCAGCGTTTGGGAACTTTCCATCGGTAAAGTGGGATTTGTTGGGTGACCCTCTCAGCCCAGGTCTTGGCAAGGTTTCTGGCTTCAAATCCCACAGGGAAATACATGAGAAAGCTTTTTCTGGGGGGGGATCTTGGCATTTTCTGCTTCTCCAGGGGGAAGGGTTTTATTCTTTATTCTTGGTTTTAACCATATGAACTGGCAGTACACCACCCCGGTGGCGGGAAGGTGAGGAGCACTTTAGAGTGGTGAAAGGCTGCAGGTGGATGTTGAGGTATGGTGAGTTGTTCAATATGGACCTTAACGGCGGGACAGGGAGGGCAAGGAGAGCCCCAAGGAGCTGCTAATTTACACGAAAGCAAAGCAAAACATTGACCGTAGGACATACAGTTCATCTTGCACAAGGGAGGAAAAGCCCATATGTGTTTTTATGCTTATGCTTGGAGATAATTTTCTGCTTCTAGCAAGCTTGCATGAAGCACATGGGGCCTGGTGGGGATGAAGATGAAGACCTAGGAGGTGGGGAGGTGAGCAGATGCCGTTTATAGCCAGGAAAGAGCTGAAGCAGACGTGGTGTGAGGGGTGGTTTTCCACCCAGCAGAGCTGTAAACCAAAGCCCTGACCACTGGTGGTTATTTAAAGACTCCCGCGGCTCTTCCTGCGATGGGAAGGTGCTTGGCCTACGTTCAGACTGGGCGACTGCTCTCTGCAAAGCCAAATAAACAGCAGCCACTTGAACTTTCCACCTTGCGGGCTCGGCCGGATGCCTCGTCCCTGGGCCATGACCGGGCGTCACGCCTCGGACAGGCTTTGCGGACAAGGCTCCATGGAGCATTTGGGGTGATGACTGTTTTGGGGTTGAGAGGTGCTTTTCCCATCACGTGAAGGACCCCTCGGGAAGAGTTTGGTGCTGCTTGGAGCTGAGAGGGTGCAACTGGGAAAGGAGGTCTGTGTCTCCAGGATGGGCTGGGATGCCCTATATGTGGGTCTGTGTCCTTTGGTGACCTTGGGCAGGGCAAAGAGAGAGGAAATTATATCCTTTAACACTAGACATGTACTTTAAATGCTAAATTTCCTGAGAGGAGCACAATCCAAGTAACCGGGACCAGGAATCTCATCCGTCCATCAAGGCATGTTGGGGACACGTGAGTGTGGTGACTGTCTCATCTGCAGGGTGTCTGTGAAGGTGCCAAGGCATCGATGGAGCACCTATTCTGGAGCACCTCTCCTATGAGGAGAGGCTGAAGGAGTTGGGGCTGTTCAGCCTGGAGAAGAGAAGGCTCCGGGGAGATCTTATTGCGGCCTTCCAGTACCTAAAGGGGGCCTACAGGAGAGCTGGGGAAGGACTTTTTACTAGGGCATGTAGTGACAGGACAAGGGGGAATGGCTTCAAACTGGAAGAGGGCAGGTTTAGATTGAACATTAGGAAGAANCTATATGTGGGTCCGTGTCCTTTGGTGACCTTGGGCAGGGCAAAGAGAGAGGAAATTATATCCTTTAACACTAGACATGTACTTTAAATGCTAAATTTCCTGAGAGGAGCACAATCCAAGTAACCGGGACCAGGAATCTCATCCGTTCATCAAGGCATGTTGGGGACACGTGAGTGTGGTGACTGTCTCATCTGCAGGGTGTCCGTGAAGGTGCCAAGGCATCGATGGTGAGATGCCCGTGGTGATGCTTCATCGGCTGGGGAGGTTGGAGGTGGTCCCTTCCAAACTCAACTTTTCTGTGACTTGCGATGTGAAATGTCAGGCGCTCGCCTGTATGTATTTTGGTGTTTTTACTGAGTTGTATTTAAGTGGTGCACGTCTCTCCCCACTTCTGACCCTTCCCCGGTGACCTGAGATGTTTCAGCAACTCACATGAACCCTGCGATGGATGCTCCTTCCTCACATCCAGTAGCAGCCCCTCAGCCTGGGAACTTTTGCAAGACTTGGCAGCGGGGCTGTTGCAGGAGTATTTCACACAGGACCCAAAAATATTGCTGTCGGTGCAGCGTCGGTCAGCCTGAACGCAGGGTCAGGTCCCTAAGAAATCAGACTGTTGACGAGCAAGCTTGAGCGTATTCAAATGTTTCGTCTGATTTTCTTGGACTGCAAAGTTTCCGAGGGAGCCAAAAAGCTGGCTTCGCTTCTTGTTGACTTTGCAGAGCAGAAATACAGCCTGGTTCAGTGAAATAAGGAAGCTCGAATTCTTGTGTTGGTGTAGCAGAGGAGAAGCAGCTCAATTTGGAAAAGCTCAAATGTCCACTTTAGAGATGAAGATGAAAGTCCGAGGTGGCGTGCCCTGGCTCTGCTGCCTGCACTCAGCATCAAGGATGATCGCTCGGGCACAGAGCAGCCCACAATATCTAGCCCCAGGACCAAAATCCTTGCTTGCTTGACATCCCTTTGAATTTCTAGCAGAGAAGCAAATCCAGGGTCATTTCTCTCGGGTCAAGGTCAACAAGGTGGCTCCACGCAGGCGTTGGGGAGTGCAGATACAAGCCAGGCCAGTGCCGAGCTGGGACGAGAGCACAGGAGACATCAGTCAGGAGCAGAGCATCGTTTTAAACTGCAAGTGAACTCTGAAATGACAGCGAGCTTGAAGCGAGCCCGTGTTTCGGGCCAGGCTGGCCGTGAATCAGCTCTGGAAAATGAAAGACGAAACCTTCTGACTTCGGTTCAAGTTATGAACTTATAAACTCCCAATTATCTGATTTAATGGACTCAAGCCAGAGAGACAAACATTTTTTGAGGCAAGTGTATAGGACAGCTTCCTGAAAATGAACACGTTGAAAAAGGCGTGATTTGGAGACTAAAAGTTTGACTTAAAATCTGCTAATTTGAAGCTGGTTTAATCTCACATGAAGATATCTTGCTGTGGATCCCTGAGCAGTTCTCGAGCATCCTCCATCCCGTTGCTCTTCGCTAAAATGTAGGGGCACAATAAATCACTTCCAAAAATTAAAGTTGAAAAAAATACCACATTTTAAGCTCGTCTGAACAATAGCAAGTGTGCAGGAAGATTTGCACAGGACAGCCACCTAAGCTTACTCTTTACCCTGACATAACAAGCCCCCAGCTGGGGTGTCCCGCATATGCGTGTAGTTTTTGCCAGCAAATCCTATTACTACAATTTTTTGGGGGGATGCTGTTTCAGAATAAGGCGTGGTTTTTTCCCTGTATCCCTTCAAAATATTGTTTTCTTTCCTCTGTTACTTTAAAAATCGCTATATATTCCCCAAAGCTGTCTTCAGGCATTTAAAAAAAAAAAAATCAGAATACATGCCTGAAGCTCTGCTAGGGATAAAATGCAGAAGAAGCGTCGTGCACGCAGCTGGGCAGCAGTTCCTCCCGCGAGCTGCTAAAATTGGCGTCTGCTAAAGGGGAGATTTCACTGAGCTCTTGTTTGTTTTATTGAAGAGCGCGGCTCAAGGACCGGGGTTTTATCGGCGCCCTGGCATCAAAGGGATGCACCTGCGGTCCCAGTGGCTGGGAATCATCCTCGTCCTATGGGGCTGTGGCCTCAAGGCGGGAGGATGGCCGAGACGTGCTGCTGGTGAGGGGTTGGTGACTGTCACCGGCGTTGGAGGCAGCAGTGCTCACGATGATGCTCCTGGCTGCGGTTGTGCCCATGAAGTGGGTGAGCTCAGAGTTAATCCTGGGCATTAACCAAAAGCTCCTAGTCTTACCCCAGTGCAAGACTCATGCGCTGTACTGGTCTTCTGGGAGCAGATTTGGGGCAGGTGCCCCTCTGCAGTTGAGTTGGGTGAAGGCTTCACGGGTGCATCCATCCAGACGCAGCTTGCCGCGGTCCTGCAGGTGCGGGGAGGTTCAGCTGGGGAGGCTGCAGGTCCAGCTTCACAGGAGACATCGCTTGGTGTTTCCAGACCCTGCAGGGAAGCCTCTTGGCAAGGTCCCCAAAGTCCTTGAGGTGCCACCATGGGGTGGAGCAAATGCAGCACACGGGTAGAGCTCAGGGGAAATCCTGCTGTGTTTCTAGTAAATGCCTGCCCAGAGCGTGCTAATGACGGCGGAGGGGACGGACTGCATCTGTTTGATGAACGACACTTACGGTAGATCTGGAAACGGGGTGGGAAGTGTCTTATCGACCAGCTGATAAAAGAAGACGCCGGGGAAATTCCCGCCTGGGAACGTGCAGCGGAGTTTCACGCCGTGCCTCGGCGTTTAATTACAGCGCTCATTTAGCAGCCCTCGGCTGCCCATCCCTGTCCCCGTGCTGCCCACGGAGCCGTGCCAGTACAGCTGCCTGTCTGCGGGGAGTGGGAATGGATCAAGCTGAAAATAAACTTCTTTTTTTTCTCTCTTTTTTTTTTTTTAATAATTCCCCCAAGGCGAGATCGACTCCAGGGGGGTGGCCGACGTGGCGCTGGAGGGGACATCTTCGGTGGCCCTCGTCTCTCTGCTCCCTCGGGCTGAACCGTGGTGGGACAGCCCATCCCTGGGCTGGTTTTGCTGTTGGTTGTCATGTGCAGTGCCAAAATTTAAATTATTTTTTAAACAGCAAAACGTCCTTTGTGCTGCCTTCTGCGAGTGCTCTGTGCACAGCTCCTGTAGGGTGCCATAGTGTGGGTTTTTTTGCTAAGACGGTTAAAATAGTACAAATTTCAGCGTGGAGCCAGGTATATTAATAGGAATGTCCTCATTTAGCTGCTTCGCCATACCACAGGAGCTTATAGTGGGGGAATTGATCCAGCACAAAGTTAGCGCTGGGTGTTTCTGCACTTCTGCGAGGTCTCCGTGGATTTTCCCCTCATGTTGCATTTTCTGTTTGCCTGGCTCTTTAGGAAGCGGCATGAAAAAGAGATGGAGAAAAACCCTCCCCGGGGTGCACCCGTGACAGGCAGGATTGGGAATAGCTGTCTGCTTCCCTCCCCAGGCTGAAACCATTCTTGTGTGCCCCCCCTGGGAGTGGAGAGGCTGGGACCACCCTGGCTTCCTCTGGCCACATCTCAAAGCAAGGACTTAACCCGCTTGACCGAGTCACTCCCGACAATCTCGTTTCTGGCAGACCAGGAACACCCAGGGTAGGTCCCATGGCTCTTCTGTAGAGCCCATACGTGGAGGAGCACCCGCTGCCGCTCAGCACCTTCCAAAGAAGGGATCGGTGCTGCCTGGTGAGCACAGCGGGGCCAGAGAGGAGAAAGGACGGTGGTGGGGCAGCCTGGATTTTAGGCACGGACCCGTTTTTCCCGATGGCGTTGGGGGAATGCTGCCCTGTGCTCTCACCACCAGCTGCAATGCCCCATGGCGACGCAGGGCAGGTCCCACTGGCTTTTTCAGAGCCCGGCGCAGCGACTCGGTCTCCAGGAGCCTCCAGTGGGATGGTTGGAGCATCACTGGGTTGGCTGGGATGAAGCTCCATGGGTTTGCCTCTCCCTTGGGCCTTGTAGGAAGAGCCTTTCTCCTGCACAACAGCTTTGGCTTTGTTATTGGGGTTGCTTTTTCATTCACCTCCTTTGCCTTCCCTCCCCGCACAGAGGCAGGGCAGGTGCGTGTGTGTCCCCCAAAAACCTTTACTATCATCAGTAGTTGGCTGCTGGCTTCATCATAAATGATGAATTTAGGGTTGTGGCTTAATTTATCCAAGGAAGCTGATTTGCTTTCAGCTTGGTTAGAGCCCGCTCCAGCGCAGCAAGGGTGGCCGGGAAATACCACCCACGCCGGGGTGTCAAAACACTTCTGAAGCCATCCGGGTGCCGAGCAGAACCGGAGCAGCTTGCGTGTCTCCAGGCCATTAAAGCGTACCCCTGGGGCCGGGGAGGATGTGCAGAGCGCGGATGAAAGGCCGCGTCCTGCCTGTCCCATCCCTGCTGGATCCGGCCGTAGGAGCTAAGGAAGCTTTCCTGCTGAGCAGGGTGGGGAGGCTTCACATCTCAGCCTTTATTTAATTTTCAGGTGATAAAAGCATTGCTTCCCTGCCCGGCGCGTCTGAGCAGCCAGCACGTTCAAACGCTTCCCATTCTGCGGGGAATTTGCATTTCCCTAAAGGCAGCGCCGGTTTTATGCAAATATCCTGATGAAAGAAAGTCAAAGCCAAAGTGTGCTCGTGAGTAAGCGTTTCTGGGTATTTCTTGAGCAGTCAGACACTCTCTTGCAAACCTTTCGGTGTTTCGGGGAGAAGCACCATGGCGTTGCCGTCTGCGGGCTCCTCCAGCCAAAAAAGCGCTGTGTGATGACTACTTCACCTCTATGTTGTCTGGAAAGGTCCTTTGGGGTTGCAATGTCCCGTTGTTGGATTTGCTTTTCCTGGGTGTGCTCTTCCCGTGGGACATGGCATCCCTGCTTGTTGCAGGGTTCACATAACGCTCGGCAGCGGCACTGTAAGCGATGGTATTCTTGCATGTAAACCTTTAAATCGTGAGAATGAGTGCACCCTCGGCAAGTTTGCAGATGATACCAAGCTGTATGGAGGCGGTGACATGCTGGAAGGAATGCCATCCAGAGGGACCTGGACAGGCTTCAGAGATGGGCTCATGCAAACCTCATGAAGTTCAACAAGGCCAAGTGCAAGGTCCTGCATGTGGATCGGGGCAATCCCAAGCACAAATATGGGCTGGGTGGAGAATGGATTGAGAACAGCCCTGACAAGAAGGACTTGGAGGTGGTTGTGGGTGAGAAGCTCAACATGAGCCACCAATGTGTGCTCGCAGCCAAGAAAGCCAACTGCATCACCAGCAGCATGGCCAGCAGGTCAAGGGAGGTGATTCTGCCCCTCTACTCCATTCTTCTGAGACCCCACCTGGAGTCCTGTGTCTAGCTCTGGGGCCCCCAACATAAGAAGGACATGGACCTGTTGGAGCGGGTCCAGAAGAGGCTACAAAATTGATCTGAGGTCTAGAGCATCTCTGCTGTGAGGACAGGCTGGGAGAGTTGGGGTTGTTCAGCGTGGAGAAGAGAGGGCTCCGGGGAGACCTTACAGCCCTTTCCAGTACCTAAAGGGGCTACAGGAAAGATGGGGAGGGATTTTATACAAGGGCATGTAGTGATAGGATGAGGGGGAATGGCTTTAAACTGAAAGAGGGGAGATATAGATTAGATATTGGGAAGAAATTTTTCACTCTGAGGGTGGTGAGACACTGGCCCAGGTTGCCCAGAGAAGCTGTGGCTGCCCCATCCCTGGAGGTGTTCAAGGCCAGGCTGGACGTGGCTTTGAGCAACCTGGTCTAGTGGAAGGTGTCCCTGTCTGTGGCAGGAGGGTTGGAACACGATGATTTTTAAGGTCCCTTTCAACCCAAACTATTCTATGAGTCTATAAATCTCAACTTTCTTTCTCTTTCTGCTGTTTCCCTGAGGATGTGGTCCTTCTCCTTCAGTGCTCTCCAGAATCACCTGGGCACGGTGCATCGGAGCCTGCTGGGCTGTGTTGCACAACCTTCTCCTTGCTTTTCCTGCTGGGATGGAGAGAGGAGCAAATAGCAGCATCCTGTGGCAGCTGCGACATCTCCTATTTGGATCAGGCTTTTTGCTCATGCAAATCATTGCAATTTCTCTTTCTGAGATGCCAGGGCGTTTGCTGGCTTTTACAGAACTGCTGCTGGAAATCCTCTCTGTGAGTGACAAGAATATGATTAGATGACTCTGTTCATCTTATGTATTGAAAGACAGTTCATTTAAGTGACAAGAAGCTCCGGGATCTCTATAGTTTGACATCAATTCCATTTTTAGCCGGTTTTGCCTCAAACAGCGGCCGGGAGCAGCCTTGGCATGCCAGAGCACCACTGCGTTGCAACTGAGGATGTGATTTAAAACGTGCTCATCTGGAGCGCCAGTAGACCACTTTCTGCTTCTGGTTCGCAGCCTGGAGGGAGACCGGCTTGATTGTAACAGGGGAGGCCATTTTTGCAGCCCAAGACCATGTTCTGAGCTGCAGTGTTGTAGGACTCTGGTCCCCTTGTAAAAGGTGATTTCAGGACATTTTTCTAAAGCTCAAAGAGTCCTGTTCCAGCACAGATTTTTAATCCCTTGGCAAATCTTGAATCCATTTTGGAACCCGTTTGATGAAGAGGTGAGCTGGAAGGATGCTGGAATGGAGAGCCTCAGGGAAGGGCCACAGTGCCACCTGGCCACTGGGCAGTCATAGAAGCAGAGAATGGTTTGGGATGGAAGGGATCATGGGCAGGGACACCTTCCACTAGATCAGGTTGCTCAAAGCCCCGTCCAACCTGACCTTGAACACCTTCAGGGATGGAGCATCCACAGCTTCTCTGGGCAACCTGGCCAGTGTCTCATCCCCTTCATCGTGAAGAATTTCTTCCTTATATCCAATGTAAATTTACCCTCCTGGTTTAAAACTGTTGCCCCTTGTCCTGTCACTACAGGCCATGGTAAAAAGTCTTTGCACTGGCTCAACCTTCTTCCTCCAAAGTGATGCTCAATCCTTCCTTCTCCTCCTCCTTCCAGTTTGTTCCTCCATCTCCCATGCTGACGGGGTGTAAATTGGGCCAAGGACGAGGGGCAGCGTTTTACATACGTGGGCTCGGCAGCGGGCAGGCTCTGCACAGAAGCAGACACACACCGATGTCCCGCCAGCCAGAACAGCTGTAACTTTCGGCGTTTCTTCCCCTTTGATCTTTTATTTGAAAGAAAGCCACCTTTATTTGCTCTGTAAGCTCTCGCGGGTGGGGGACGTCTCTTGGCACCTGCCAGCACAGCGTCACTTGGCGCTGGGGTTTTGCGCAAGAGCAGCAGCAGCTCAGACCAAAGGGTTTTGTCCCTGTTGCTGGTGGTGTCTGGGTGCAGGTAGGAGAGTGTACGGGATCATGCCGTACCCATAACTGTGCATCCAAAACCATCAGCTTGGAGGTACCTGCTTTTGTCCCCAGAGCTTTGCTGATGCGTTGCCTTTGCAGAGCAGTGGTCCTGTGGCAAGCAGGGAGCTGTGCCATGGCTTTTTGCTGGAGCTAAAGAGGTTTCTGGGAAGGGGTTTGCATGGAAAACCTTCTCTGTAGGACCTGGGCTTGGTGGGATGAGCCAGGAGCTTGGCATGCCGGGGGTCTGAAGCATGCCTGGGCACTGTCGGACCTTGCAGCACCCCATGCAGGAGGAGGGCATTTTCCCATCTCCCTTCGCTTGCTCCCCAGCTTTTTAATTATCCTGGCTGACACCCATCATGTTTCCCCAGGCATCTCTCCGTATTATTAGTAGCCCTGGAGGGACACCTATTACCTGCATGCAGCATCTCTGTCCCATCCTGCTGGAAAAGGGACAGCCCTGGAAGGGCTGTGGTTTCTACTGGGAGGTGGCAGCAGTCAGGACTGGTGAGGACGAGGAGGAGCCATCCCAGGGTTTTCCATGCAGCACTGTCCCTATGGGATGGTGGCTGCCTTCAGAAGTGCTTCGGTGCCCACTGCGAGGGAGAGGGCTGGTATTGTTGCCATCCCCCAGCAGGCCTGTCACGATATGTGTGACCGTGTCTCCATGGGGTGAAATGTGTAGACTCAACACTGGGGGAGCAAGGGTGAAGTGGTTTGGGAGGACAACCTCTGAGAGCACAGGATCTGGATGGTGGAGGAAGCTCAAGGACCCATAAACCCCATCTCAACCTGGTGCCATTGACTTGGAACAGCTGCCTTTCTCCAGAACTTGGCTTCTCTGGTCAATGCCGGCTATAGCCTGATGTCACCAGAGAAGACCTTTCCATGGGGCTTATCACAGACAGAGCATGTTTTCTTCTGTCCCATGTTCCCATCCCCAGCATGTCATGGAGCAGGGTGTACTTTCAACACTATCCGCAGGTCGAAATCCACCCGTTGGGTAGATTGAGTCCCCTGGAACCCCCTTCTTCGTCAACAAATGTCCATCAAAGCCACCGCGGACATTTGGCAGTGGGGGTTGTGCAAGACACGCCGATGACGCAGAAAGGGCTGCCGGTGCCCTTTGGTCAGGGCTGATGTTGGCTTGACAAGGAGGTATGACCAGGCAAGCGTAGGGACATCTTCACATCGGGATGCCATCACCAAGCGGGGACACGCCAAATAGCAAAGTTCAGGTCTGGTGGAAAACGGGGTGGTTGAAGACCAGGAGCCGAAACACCGGTGCTGGGAAAAGCAGTGGAAAAATTAAACGCAGGCTGCACCTCTCCCAAAAACAGTCTCCTTGGCACGGGCTCAAGCTGTACTTCGAAGGGGAGGTCACAACAGACCCCCCTGTGCCTTTCCCAGGGGGCTGCTTCTGCCCGTGCTCCTGGTGCTTCCCCCATAAGAGGCATCGGGGGGGGGTGTCCCCACATTTTGCCGTTCAGACACCTGCCACAAGTATTAAATTCACTCGAAACGCTGCGAGAAACCACAAGAAAAGATGAGCAGATGTTGAGCCGCGCCAGAGATTCGGGGTGGGAGAGGCATGTGGCGGTGGCAGTTGTCGGGGGGGGACACCACTGGGGTCGGCTTGCCCCCCCCCGTGTGTGTTTTGAGGCGAGGATGCTGTTTTGGGATATTTTCCTTTCCGAGGATACTCCTGGGCAAGGCAGGAAGCCTGGAAATGCCCCATCAGAGGAAGAATTGCTTTTTTTTTTTCCCTCAAAAAGAAATCCCTGAAGATTGGGGGGGAGCTGGCCCCCAGTATTTGGAGTGCCTGACTTCCCTGTGGACCGGCCATCCCCAAACGACTGAGCCTTTCACCCTCCCCCAAAAAAAACCCTCCGGGACATGCCCTCCGCAGATTTGGGAGGCAGCCAGCCCAAAGCCTGCTATTACTTTCCCCCGTGGAGTTGGCCTCTCTTCCTCCACCCCCCCCCCCTTTTTTTTTTTCCCCTCTTTTCCCTTCAAATCCAAGCCAGGAAAAGCCTCTGACGTCGGCGCCGCGGCTGCGAGCTCCTCGCGGCTGCTGGGGGAAGGCGGCAGAGGGGATATCCCGGATCATAAAATCAGGATCTCGCCGCGAGCGGCTGCCCGTGAGTCGTCCGCTGCCGGGGACGGGGTGGGAGGGACGGGCATGGGGGCTGCGTTCAGCTGGGGGGGGTCGGGTCCTTTTCCCCCCCCAGTGCTGAACATTTGGTGCCTTTTTCTCCTTTTTTATGAGCTTCTCCCGGCAGCTAAATCTCTTACGGTGCAGAAGGGATTTGTTTTTAAAAAAAAAAGCCATATATGCACACCCCAAATTCAGGCTGCTTTGCGGGGTGGGGGGGTTGCATGTGGTGGGAAGACCCGAAATCGCAGCTAAAGGGTTCTTCAAGTGAGCATCTCGTGGAGCATCTCGTTCCCTCTGGAGCACTGCCCCACACGTGCCGGATGGGAGAGGCAGCCCCAGCACCGGTGGCCATCGCGGGCACCCTCGCGTCGGCATGGGGTCCGTGTCCCAGCAGGAATGTGGATCGGCACCAAAGCGGGCGAGAGGGAAAAACAGCTCCGAAAGGGCCATTTTAGGCACTTCCCACACCGTGCCTCGGGCTCTCTTCAAAGAAAAAAGGTGCACATAAAAGATAAAAAGGGGTCGATCGTGTTACCGGGGCCTCCGGTGCGTTCTCGGCTTGCACAGCGCTGGGAGGACTGTGCTCTTCTTCCTATCTGGCTGGCCGGCTCGCTGTCTCATCTTCCCTATTCCTCCCTCTTTCCCGGTCTCCCGAGTGCCTCCTGCTTGCAAATCTCCATGCCGACATCATGCCGGCATCTTTCCCCGCTGCCTAAATAACCACCAAACTCCTTAAATCTGTCCAGGGCTATAGAATCAGGGGCTGTACGGCTCTTTTCTGCCAGTTTACGGTGGGGGGGGGCAGCGGTTACCGCGCACTAAAAAGGATGTGGAGGGAGACGCGTGAACTAGTTCATCTTGCAGGTGGGTTTCGGTGGGCTGCCGAGATCTCCCCGTCGCTCTCCCTCTGCACCCGTGCAATTTTAATCCTCCTCCTTGGTGTTTGGAAAACGTCCCCTGCGGCAAAAGAAACAAGCAAAAAAAAAAAAAACCTTGGAGGAAAAACCCCATGATGTTCTTCCAGCAGACAGTGCTGGGCACTGCTCTGTTCCCGGCGGCAGATACCCCGCAGCCGCCGCCGCCTCCCTGCGGTGTCCGGCATGGCTTTTCCAGGACATCCCCATCCTCTCTTTCCGGCCCTGCACCTGGAGCAGGACGTGCCGGTGGCCGCTTACGCCTCTGTCCCCAGACGCCGGCTCCTGCGGGGTGTTTTGTTTCCTTCGCTCGCCTCCCGGACCTTTCCTGTTTCCTTCGGCGCAGATGCAGCCGGAGGAAATCTCAGCGCGTTGGCTTTCCTCTGGCCGGGTCCCGGCTGCAGTCACGGGCTGGGGACGGCACTGTGGCTCTCTGCATCCTGGGACCTCTCCTCCCTGGTGGTAGTGGTGGTGGTGCTGGCGGTGGTTGAGGTGGTGGCATTGCTGGTGCTGCTGGTGCTCGTGGTGGCAGTGGTGGTGCTGCTGGTCGTGGTTGCGGTGGTGGCAGTGGTGCTGGTGGTGGCAATGATAGTGCTTGTGGTGGCAGTGGTGGTGCTGGTGGAGGCAGTGATGGTGCTCGTGATGGCAGTGGTGGTTCTGGTGCTTGTGGTGGCAGTGGTGGTGCTGCTGGTCGTGGTTGCGGTGGTGGTGCTGCTGGTCATGGTTGCAGTGGTGGCAGTAGTGCTGGTGCTGGTGGTGGCAGTGATGGTTCTGCTGGTCATGGTTGCGGTGGTGGCAGTGGTGGTGCAGCTGGTGCTGGTGGTGGTAGGTCTCCTCCTGCGTCTGACCAAACCCCATAGACCTGCTTCCTGTGGCCACACGTGGCACTGGTAGACGTGTCAAAAATTCCTACATGGGAATAACCGGGACTACTGAGAAACTGGTATGCAATTTTCAGGGTGATGGAAATGCCCATTGTGGAGGTGGGATTGGGAACAGGGAGAGAAGGACTTGGTCAGCCATAGGGGGAAAGGGCCAGTTGGTGTCTTGCTACGTGGACTGAAACCAGGAGAGAGGTCGAGCAAATGTAGCACAGATGGGTGTTTTGTTAGATTTTTCTGAAGGTGAACTTTGAACGTGAGATGTGCTCACTCGGGAGATAGCTATATTTATATACGGGTAAGATACATATTGTTTGGGTGAGTAAGAGCCTTTGTTCCAAGTCCCGCTGATAAAGCCCACGTGGAACGACAATTTGGCTCTGCAAAGCTTCCTTTTCCTTTGCTTGGGGAGTTGCTGTGTTTAGGAAAACCTGACTTCACCAGCTGCATCCCACTAGCCCGAGTACCAGCAACGCAGCCCGCAGGTCTGGCATCTGCTCAGCGGTCCAGCCAAGCCCTTCCATTAACTGCAACGAGGAAACCCCAGTCTTTATTTTGCCTTGGGGTGCTGGGATGAAGAGGAGCCCCATCTCTGCTGTTGCAGGGTCCGTCCCTGGATGGTTGGGAGGCCAAAGTATGTGTGATGGAGCCACCAGGAATAATTAGGAGAGCCGTGTGATCCCCTCCGCTTTGGGGACATGATGGCTCAGTGGTCCCCATCCCCCAGAGCAGCATCCTCCAATGCTCTCTTGCCACACCAGAGTGCATTCACCCTGGATCCTCGCTGGGCTCTTGGCTGCAAAACTTGTGGAAGAACCAGAAACTTCCACAATCGTGGTGAAAAACATCCTTGTGGCTCGCATGGTACACGTGTCTTTTGGGGACTTTGCAAGGAAGAACCCCGCTGTGTCGCATATGTGCTCGTGGAAATTAAAAGGCAAATGTCGCCAGCAAAGCTTTGAGATGAGCTTGCAGATGTTGGGGTGGCAGTGATGGGCACATTGCAGGGAGGTCATCCCCATCCCTCCTCAGCCTTGGGTACAGCAGGGCGATGGTGGCAGCAGTGTACCCAGCTCCTCCAGTCGTCCACGTGGGATTTCCTTTGTTGGGCTTCACCCCGATGGGTTTGAGCCTGAAAGGCCAGTGCTGCACCTCTGAGCATCCTCATCCAGAGCTTCCATACTGTGTCCTCATGTGCTTCATCCAGATCCCCCATAGCGCTCAAGCCAGAAGGATATTTATTCACTTGGCAGGTTATTAATATGAGCCGAAATACCCTTTTCCACATTGTTCTGCCATGCTTAATATGGTGATCAGCATCACAGCCTGTAGAGCTGGGGATGATTTGCGATTGAATATCCATTAGGGATTTATGGGCTTCGGGGCTGAATTGCCAGGACGTGCGATTGCCAAAATACTTGAAACGCTTCCACTGGAGAGGAGACCTTGTGGGAAAGGAGCACTCGCTGTTCTCGTACGCAGGCGGTTCCCACTGAACCTCCGTTCCTGGCAGCCAGCGCACCCAAGCCAATAAAAAATTATATGGTATCCAGAGCGCCGGTGGAGCGTGAACCGTGTGTTGGATGATGATGGGGAACAAGCTACTGCTGCCGGCACGCGATGGTGTCGGTGCTCGCAGCAGCTCCTGGTCCCACGGGGTGGGTTTGATCCCGTACTCGGTTAAACGCGGGCACGGTTTGTATGAACACAACCCTGCAGCCGGTTAAAACGGGGTATGAGGTTGTTTGGAGTGGGGAAAAGTTGGGGTTTTTTGGCTGCTTTTCCTTGTGCACTGCGAGCACCTCTCATGCCGGTGCATTGAGACCAAAGGGGCAACCACGTGGTTAAACGCGGTGGATGCTGAAAGAGCCAAGAGCAGAAGGCGTTAAAAGGAAAAGCAGAAGATCCTCAGGTCCTTCAGGTCAGAGAAATTGGGTTTGCAAGGGGATGGTTTGGGGCAATACCTGCTTTCCAGCCGCTCTACCCTTTGAGCAGGCGTCTGGGGCTGCCCATCCCTCCCGCCTCCTGCCCCTTGGGAGGGTTTTAACCTTTTTTTTTTTTATGCTGTGAAGCAATCAGAGAAGGAAGGAAGAAGCTTGCTGAAGGGGTTGCCAGCAGGTTTTTCTTGGGAAGCATTCACTCGCCGGGTTGCTGGCTCTCTTCGTGCTCGTGCTGGCCCGCGGCTGGACCTGTAGGAGCCAAATCGGCAAAACCAGCCCAAAATTACCCTCCAGAAACACCATTTCTTACCCGGCCGTGGTGAGCTCATCTCAGGGGTGAGCAGAACCCACAAATGAAGTGATGAGTGGGAACGTTGCTGGAAAAGCACATTAAGCCCAGGGAGAGAGCAGGTTCCCAGTCCCATCTTGCAGGAGCATTGCAGGGTTTGAGCAAAGATCCCTTTGGGTCCAGCTGGGGAGGGTGACCTGCCCCACGGGTGTCAGCATCACCTTGGGGCTGAGCTGCTCTGAATCAGACCCAAAATGATGTTAGGAGGCAGCTCTCACCTCGCTCCCGTCCCTCCACTGAGCTTCCAGCCTCCATCAGCAGCTAAAATCTGATTTTCTCAGTGGGGACTGGAAAATTCCCCTTGGGATGTCCCGCTCGTCCCTACGGCCCGGCCTGGATTTGAACTTTGCAGAACATCCTTGCAGGGCGGATTATTAGGTTTTTCTTCAGCGTCCTCGAGAAAAAGAGAAAACCCAAGGCACGGTAACGGAAGGAGCCCCACGGATCGACACTGCTCGGGTCACCCTGGGTCACCGTGACAAACCGCAGAGCTGGCTCCGTCCCATCTCTTCCTGGCTCTGGGGTAGCATTACCCGATTATTTTTTTGCGAGGGGAAAAAATAAAAAAAAGAAAAATGAGTCAGGAGTGATGTGATGTGGCTCACAGAAGGGTTTGGGGCAACTTGGAGAAGGGGAAGGGGGACACATCAGGGTCTGTGGAGGAGCTGGGGAGGGCTCAGTGCCGAAATCCCCGTGAGTTTTGGTCCTTTCCCAGCTCTCAGCCCCCTCTAAGCTCCTTCCCAAAATCCTGGCTGTAAAACCGCGGGTGCGGGGATGCGCTGTGCACTGGGGCAGCGCCAGGGCTGCCAGTAATAAATAATTAGTGCCTTTCCAGTAGGAAAGTCCAGGATTTCAGCAGCCAAGCTGGGCACGTTCAGGAGAGCGGCCCCGCTCCCCCCTTGCCGCCTCACCTGGCGTTTTGTTGGGTTTTTTTTTCCCCCCCTCCTCTTTGCTGTTTGATTTTTTGCTATTTGATTTTTTCGTTCCCCGGGGGGACTGCTGGCGAAGCAGGAGCCGGCGGGCGGGTTCGTAAACGATGCTCAGGCGCGGAGGAGCCCCGGCAGCAGCGGTGCGATGAGGTGGTCGGTGCTCAGCCCGCCTCCTTGCTCCCACCTCGTCTCGTTGGCGTCGGGGTAAAACAACCCGGAGGGGAATTTTTTTCTGGGTGCTGGGGCATGGGGAAGAGAGGCGAAGGGGGTTCATGCTAGCCCAGCTCGGGTTACTTATGTGCTTATGGTCTATTTTGAGGCTCTGGCTACGCGGCGCTAAGCAGCCGCTGACCCGGGGAAGGAACCGGCTTCAAAACAAGAGTCCGGCGAGTAATGACCCGGGGAAGCGCCGGGTTTCCCTCGGCTCTGAGCGGGGCTGGCAGCACCCTCGCCTGCCCCCCTGAGCCCAACCTCTCTTGGGCTTTGCCCTTTCCACACTGGGAATTGATTTTCTTTTATAATTCTTCCCGTCGCCATCCTTAAAGGTAAAGATGCCCCAGGTTGTGGGGCCGGGGTCCTTCATGGGGAGGGATGCGCTGGCGGTGATGGGGATGCGGATGAGGGAGCAAGGGGGGCACATCCATCACCGGCGTTGGCGAAACTGCTTGCCCACAACCCCTCCTCTGCTCCCCCCTCCCTCTCCCCCCCAAAAAAGCTCATTTGCAGGCGGCTTAGTTGGCCTAAGAGCATTAGAGGTGCATTTGGTGGCCATTAGCCGCTCGAGCAGCGCCGGGAGCATGTGGCCGATTAGGGGCAGCGGCGGATGGTTTTGGGCAGAGCGCCGCGTTCGGGGTGGAAATATTCGCCGTGCCGCCCCGTGCGTTTCGGGGATGCAAAGGTGAGGTCTTGGCGGGGACAGGATGGGGGTCACCTCGTGTGGCTCAGGTGCTTAAATACACCGGCTGGGCGCCGGTGTTGGGTGGTGTGAGAATAAGCTCTTTCCCTGCCATGTGCTTTTCCCTTTTTGGAGGAAAAGCGAGTTGCCCCCCTGACTTTCCAGTGCCATTTCAGCTTTTCATTTGATATTTCAGCTTTTTCTTTAAATACCGCCTCGCTTTCTAATCTATGGGTAAGATGAGCGTGGTCGGGGATGCTCATATGGGATGCGGTGGGTGCTGGTACCTTTGGGGGTACCATGTGTCCCCCACGGCACCGGCCAGGGGTTTCCTTGGAGCCAGTCTGGGAAGGAGGACACCCTCACCATCGTGTTTCCTTTTCTTTCCCCTGCAGCCTCGCTCTCCGCTGGGATTTATGGAGGTGCTGAGGAGCAGCTCTGAGCCCCGCAGCCCCCGGCAGCCCACCCCGTGAACCAGCGCCCGGCCGCCTCGCTTCATCTCGCCCGGCATCCCAACCCTCCGACTCAACCATTCAAGGCTCCCGTGCATGGATCGCCCCAGCGAGGGACCGCTGCCGGACGCCGCCGACGCCGCCCCGTAGGCTCCCGGCCCCCCGTGCCGCCCCCAAGTACTCCACATACCCCGATGGGGTAACGTGACGGGGGTCACCCTCCCGCCACCACCGCACCCCCCCATATGCAGAGGCCTTTCTAGAGCGCGGCACCGGAGGCGGCAGCCGCTCGCCCGTCGCACACACGCCGAGGACGCCGACACTACAGCAAAGGGATTTTTTTTTTTCTTTTTTTTAAATAATTATTATTATTATTATTATCATTAATATTATTTTCTCCCGTCTGGCTTTTTCCCCCGGGGGGGGCTTGCGGTGTGTCGAGGAAGCCGGCGCGCTCCCAGGAGCTGGGATTATTTGCACAACGTCTGTATATTGAGTTCTCGATCCTGTTTTATTTTTATTTTTTAAGCGCAGAGGGGTGGTTGTTTGTTTTTTTTTCTTTGTTTTCCCCTCCACGCCACGCTTTTCTTGGGTTTTTCCCCCCCGCTGCCGTCAGCACCACCTCGCCCTCCTCCCGTCCCACCATGGCTCGGATGAACCGCCCCGCGCCGGTGGAGGTCTGCTACAAAAACATGAGGTTCCTGATCACCCACAACCCCACCAACGCCACGCTCAACACCTTCTTGGAGGTAAGGAGGGGAGGCTGGAAGGGGGAGACCGGCACCCAGTTGCGTGTTTTGGGGCTAAAAGCCGATGTTGAGGTGCAAAAGGGATCAGTCCTGTGTAGGATGATGCAGCGGCACATCCCCTTTGGTACTATGGCCACCGGTGGTGTCACTGGGTGGTAGGTCCAATCACTATTGGCTTTTGGGGGTAGGATGTTTTGGAGGACCCCAAGCGTGGTGTGTGGGCATGGGAGATGGAGCAGTTTCCCCATTCCTGTTGCATCCCTCGCCAGCTCCACCAGCACATCACGTCAAGGAGCTTTGCGTTGATGTACATGGGTGCACACAATCTCCCAGCACCTCAATAAGGACTTTTCATCCCAAATATCCCAGCGTCTTTCCATTGCCTGGAATGCGTTGGATGGTGCACAAGGAGCTGGAGGGGCTTGGTGTTGCATGAGCCGGTGACTGTGTCCATCCTGGGAGCGCTGCCTCCGGCGCTGGAAGCAGCCAGGAATTGGGTGGGAATTGCTGGATGTGCGTCCATGGTCCGGGGCGAAAGGCTTTGACTTGCTCTTTTGGTCAATGCCTGGGGGAAACACCGTGTCCTGCAGGTTCAGTTGAGCCGGCACAAGTGGCTTCTGCTTACGAGGAGTCATTCTGGGATGTTCCCGCATTCAGGGGGGGGACCTGGGGCTGTGCGTGAGCCTGGCAAAGGGTTTTTATCTTAGACCTAAACCACCTTGAGGTCTGATGTGCAGGCACCGGAGGCATCCTCTGACCTCAAAGAAACCCTCCCAATGTACACCTGAAAAAAACAAGGCGAGCTGCAGGAAGGTGGTTGGGGCTTGGGAATGGCCACCCCATACCCTGCATGCTGCATACAAGGCGATGGGGACAGCACCGGTGGGAAGGGAGGAAATTCCCCTTTCCTAACCAGCTGCTTAGATTTTTGGCTGAGCTGCCACGTGTGCGGGGGTTTGCTGTGGTCTGGCGAGGGAAGGAAGGAGATGGATCGTTCAAGGGGACGATCTCACGTGGGGGCCGGTACGCCGGCGCGTAATCCAGGGGCAATCCTTGCGGCGGGCGATAAGCCCCGCTGGAAACAGCCCAAGTGAGGCACCCAAGCCTGCAGCGCGTTGGAACGATGACGGGATATGGCAACGAGGTCAAGAAGGAGCCCCTGCGCAATCTGCGAGATGCTGAATGCGGTCATTGGGGTGTGCTACCACCCCCCCCGGCAGCCTCCGTGCGTTCCTGGGGCGGGAGTTGTGACCTCACCGGGCACGAATAATTTCTTCTCTGGGGGATTTGCACCCACGTCGGGGATGTTTCTTTGCCTGGGGTGTAAAGTCCCTGCTGGAGTGGCCATTGGGGCTTAAAAATAAACAGCCCCATTGGCGCTCGTGACTTTAAGGAGCCGTGAAAGTGCTGTGTAAAAATCCTACCGTGGCCACGTGGCTTTGATCATAAAATCATAGAATCTTCTGGGTTGGAAGGGACCTTTAAGATCATCACATCCAACCATCAACCTAACACTGCCAAAACCACCACTAAACCATGTCCCTCAGCACCACGTCTATGCGTCTTTTAAATTCTTCCAGGGATGGTCATTGATGATGGTTGGACTAGATGATCTCCAGAGGTCCCTTCCAACCCTGACCATTCTGTGATTCTGTGGTTCCCAGGCTGGATGGACCATGGAGAGGTTTACTCAAGGGTCCAGAGATGGGGCACGGCACTGTTTTAAGGTCTTTGTAGTTGTAGCAGGGCTTGGATGTGTTGGGATTAACCAGGGTGCAACTGGCAGGATTTTTTCAGACCCCTCCCTCTCCTTCCCTCCCCAGGACCTGAAGAAGTACGGTGCCACCACGGTGGTGCGAGTGTGCGAAGTGACCTACGACAAGACCCCCCTGGAGAAGGACGGCATCACTGTCATGGTAGGTGGGCGGCAGGATGGGTGCTGGGGGAGGCTGCCCACCCCTCCCCTGCGCTTAAATACCCCCATCCCCCGCGTCTGCTAAACACCCCACGTTTCGCGTGGACCAAAGCGGCATCGCGACGTGCCCGAGAGCGGAGTTTGAAGCCCAACTTCATCCTCGGGGCCAGGCGGGTGCGCTCCCCGCTCCCCGGGCTGAGACGGGGCTGGTGCTTTAAAAAAAGAAAGCGCTGCCCACGCACCCGAAACTGTGACTCATACGGTTGAGCCGGCAGCTGCCTCCCCTGCCTGTCGCTCGGGCTTTAAAGCATCCAGGGGATGAGAGCGCCTGATCCCACGTGGAAGATGCGCGTGGTTCCCGTTACCCCCGGCGTTATCTTATCCGGGGAAGGGAAGGGGGGGAAAGGGAGGGTGAGATTTTTGCTCTTTCAGCAGCTCTGGGGGATGAAAGGGAGCAGGCAGCAAGCAGAAGGCAAGGAGGCAGAGCAGGCAGCTGCCTGGACTGCGTCTTGGCTGATGTCAGGCGTGATTGCCCTGGCAGGGAGCTCAGCTCCAGCTGGAACGTGAGGGAAGTTCAACTCGTTGTTTAGGAAAGGGTTTGGAAAGTGCTTGGTGTCTCCTGGGGTGGTCCTCTGTGTGTTGATCCTCTCTGCATAGCGCTCTCTGTATAATGTATATCCCAGAGAGAGAGATACCTATATCCTAGATCCTCTGCCATATAAGTAGGTATAGATAGAGATCCTATGTCTCTCTCTACATACAGATCCTCCAGATGGAGATCTCTCTCAGTATAGATGCTATGTCTCTGTAGGATATATCTTATAGAGGAAGAAAGCTGTATCCTACATACGGAATCTGTATGTAGGGTATCATATCTGCTCGCTTACATGCCAAATTCTGCCTTTCACCCTGTTTCTGGCTGGTGTCCTCCAGTCTGATGTCTTATATAGAGAGATATCTGTATCTGGGATACATATGATACAGAGAGATATCAATGTTCTAGTTATAGGAACTATGTAAGATATATCTACTATATATCTACTATAGTTTCTATATCTACTATAGAAACTATATAGCTTCAATATAAAAGTTTCTATAACTATACAGAAACTATATAAGATATATTTTATCTAGAGAGATGTCTGTATCCTGTGTATCTATGGACAGATATATCTGTGCAGATACAGAGATATCTCTAAAAGTACCCAGAGATATCTCTATATATACCCATATCAAATATATCTGTGTATATAGACTATATCTATATATCCTATCCCTTTCTTTGGGGAATAGGCACAAGCTGGCCGAGGCCTGACTGGCGCCGTGTGCCGGGGTGCCAGCATCCCCAGCCGCCGTGCCCACACATACGGTGGTCTCACCCCGGAGGCGCTCCCTGGGTGTTTTGGACGCCTCCTCTGCTTTCGTCTCCTCTGTGTGCCACGGGGGATCCTGAGCAGTCTCTAAAGCTGATGGCAGTGAACGAGTTGTGCCAGACGCGGGTGTCCCATGCCGTGGACATCTGCTTGGCAGCTCTTCCAGCAGGTCGGAGGTGGGGCAGAAATCCTGCTGGAGAACTGGCGCTGTAGGAATGTTTATGGTGCAGGATGGATATACTGTATTGGATGCACCAATAGTGTTTAGCATCTTCATCAGTGATGTAGACGGTGGGATTGAGTGCACCCTCAGCAGGTTTACAGACAACGCCAAGCTGAGTCATGCAGTTGATACCCTAGAAGGATGGGATGCCATCCAGAGGGACCTGGACAGCCCTCAAAGGTGGGCCCATGCAAACCTCATGAAGTTCATTAAGGCCAAGTGCAAGGTCCTGCACTTGGGTAGGGGCAACCCCCAGTATCAATGCGGGCTGGGGGATGAAGGGATTGAGAGCAGCCCTGCCGAGGACTTGGGGGTACTCGTGGGTGAGAAATGGGACATGAGCCCCAGAAAGGGCTCACAGCCCAGAAAGCCAGTTTTATCCTGGCTGCATCTCCAGCAGCGTGGCCAGCAGGGCGAGGGAGGGGATTCTGCCCCTCTACTCCACTCTTCTGAGACCCCACCTGCAGTACTGCATCCAGCTCTGGAGCCCGCAACACAAGAAGGACATGGACCTGTTGGAGCAGGTTCAGAGGAGGCTGTGAAGATGATCCGAGGGCTGGAGCACCTCTGCTGTGAGGACAGGCTGAGGGATTTGGGGTTGTTCAGCCTGGAGAAGAGAAGGCTCCGGGGAGACCTTACAGCAGCCTTTCAGTATAGAAAGGGGGCTGATGGGAAAGACGGAGAAAGACTTTTTACGAGGGCCTGTAGCGACAGGACAAGGGGCAACAGTTTCAAACTGAAAGAGGGTAGGTTTAGATGGACATAAGGGAGAAAATTTTTATGATGAGGGTAGTGAGACACTGGCACAGGTTGCCCAGAGAAGTTGTGGATGCCCCATCATTGGAAGTGTTCCAGGTCAGGTTGGGTGGGACTTTAAGCAACCTGGTGTTACACTTACAAATCCTTCAAGGGAGGGTGCCAGGGGGATGGGAACAGGCTTTTTCCAGTGGTGCCCAGTGACAGGACAAGAGGGAACGGGCACAAACTTGACCATAGGAAGTTCCATCTTAACATGAGGAGGAACTTCTTTCCCTTGAGGGTGGCAGAGCACTGGCACAGGCTGCCCTGAGAGTCTGTGGAATCTCCCACTCTGGAGGCATTCAAACCCGCTTGGACGCCGTCCTGTGCCACTGCTGTAGGTGCCCCTGCTCTGGCAGGGGGGGTTGGACTGGATGATCTCCAGAGGTCCCTTCCAACCCTGACCATTCTGTGATTCTGTGGTGTAGTGCAAGATGTCCCTGCCCATGGCAGGGGGGTGGACTAGATGATATTTGAAGGTTCCTTCTGCCTCAAACCATTCAATGATTCAATGATTTTGTGGTATGTTGTGTCATCCCCGGTGTGAGCCTGGTGACCTGCACTCATGGCTTTCTGGGCACCATGGGGAGGAGGTAGATGGTTTTGCTTGACAGGCAGCAACTTGTGCAGGGTGGGCTGGCTTAAGCGTTAGGACACCCTGAAGCCCAGCGTGCTCCTTTCCTAGCAAAGCCCAACTGAAATCACATTACCTGTTCAAACACTGAAGTGAAGTGAGGCTTAGCAGCTTCTTTTGCCATCTTACACCAAGGATGACTCCAGCACAGCAGCTTAGTGACTCACTGCTCTAAGATGAGGATTACAGCCCACCTGCCAGGGCTCACCATAGAATCATAGAATCATTTTGGTTGGAGGAGACCTTTAAGATCATGGAGTCCAGCTGTTAACCTAACACTGCCAAGTTACCACTAAACCATGGCCCTCAGCGCTACATCTACATGGTCTACACCATCTGCATCCCCTCCAAGTGATGCTCCCCTGCCCATACCTCTCTCCCACTGCTGCGTAGCCAGTGGCTACGCTTCTCCTGCCAAATCCATTTGGGAAGAGAAATCCCCATTTTGGGAGAGATGTGCAGCCTCGACTGGCTGCCAGTGCCCATGGGGAGAGAACAGCCCTTCCCCAAAATGATGCAGCAGTCCAAGGAAGGGTGGGGGGGACGCACTTTTCCCCAACAGCAGAGCCCAGGACCAGGAGGTGCTTAATGCAGCACCTGTTTTATCCACTTTGTCACTGAGCTCCGATGTTGAGTCCCTGCAGCTGGAGGATGAAGCTCAGAAGAAGATGGGCTTTTGGGTTTTTTATCCTGTAGGAGCCTTTTCTAAAGGATTTTGTTTAAATGGTCCCTCCCTTCAGCTTAGGGGGTTCCCAGAGCATCCTTTCGGGACTCCGTGTGTTGCAGCAAGCTGAATTTCAGCACTGCGTATGGCCCTCAGGTTTCAGCCATCTCCAAGCCACCTTTGGTCAAACCTCCTACAAAGTGGCTTTGCGCTCCCAAGCGCTGGGTTTAGACAGGAGCTGCTGGGGGAAAGGATGGGAGCTGCAGCTCCCTGAAGCTCGGTATGATCATCTGAATGGGGAGGAGGCAGGCGATGGCCACCCTGTTCCAGGCAGGAGAGCATGGGGACCATGTTGCAGGTCCCTGTAGGTGCTCCTGAAGGCTGAACCTGTCCATAAGAAATGAGAGGACCCCAGACCTAGACTTGAATGGCTGCAAACCCTGAGCTGAAGTGGCTGGAGGATTCCTGCATGCCGGACAGTGCCACAAAACCCACTTCATCCCCGCAGAGCTGCTCTGCGAGCCCGGTTCCTGGCACACACATCCACCTCCCCACTGTTGAGGTCCCAAACACCATCACCCCGAGTGAAAAGCAATCCCCCAAGTTTTTCCCCAGGGCCTGACGGTGTTTCTCTCTTCCCCTGCCCTTGCCCTCCCCCCTTGCAGGATTGGCCATTTGATGATGGAGCGCCTCCTCCCAGCAAGATAGTGGAAGATTGGCTCAACTTGTTGAAGACCAAGTTCTGCGAAGACCCCGGCTGCTGCGTGGCCGTGCACTGCGTGGCCGGTCTGGGGCGGTGAGTCAGAGCCCGGCGCACCGGCTGCTCCACGCCTGCGCTCCTCCTTCCCAGCTCCCCCTTTTAGTTGGGTTTTGGGGTGCAGCGGAGACCTTAGCGGGAATAGGTGTTGGTGTGGGGGGAGCTGCTGCCTGAGCTCCTCCTTGCAATTCCCGTGGGCAAATCCTGGATGCTGCGGGGGGAACCTGGGGTGATGGGTGCTGTCCTGCTACAACCGGGAGCCGATGCTTTTTGAGAGCTGCTGCATTTTACTGCTCCCCCCGCCGCAGGTCAGGTTTTGCATGTGTATTTACATCCAGTTCTCCGATAGATTTGCCTCCAAAGTCCTCGTGCTCGTTAAAAGAGCAGCAAAACGGCTGCCAGCCCCGTCCTGGGGGTTTTACCCTCAAAATCAGCCACTCCCTACGGCAGCGCTTGCAGCCAAATGGCAAGAAATTACGAGCTAAAAGCCAGCACTGGTGACTGCCCACAGTGACACCACTACAGCCCCGTGGTGTGTCCCCCCCCAGCCCCAGGACGGGATGTTCAGCCTCTGGGCTGCGTGACTGGGGAGTGACCGCCACTGCCGTTGCCTTTCAGCGCTCCCGTCCTCGTCGCGCTGGCCTTGATCGAGAGCGGGATGAAGTACGAAGACGCCATCCAGTTCATCCGACAGTAAGTCGAGCGGCGTTTCGGCGTCGGGGGAGAAAACAGCCCTTCAAAACCATGGGGCTTTGAGCAACCTGGTCTGGTGGGAGGTGTCCCAGCCCATGGCAGGGGGGTTGGAACTAGATGATCTTTAAAGTCCTTTCCAACCTAAACCATTCTATGATTCTCCAAGGGGACGGAGACATCTGGCATGTCCCAGGGTTTTTTCAGGGCACTGGGGTTGCTTTTCACTCCTTTTGGGGAGTTGGGGAAGAAAAGGTGGGGCTTTTGGCAGGCGCCTCGCTTTGGGCAACCGACCCACGTGTTTCTTCCCTGGCTCTCCGTCTCCAAAGACTCACAAGGAGGTTGCACGAGAAAAGGTGCTGGGGTTGGTGTCCATCTCCATCCCCGGAGGATGCACGAGGCTGCAGCCTCCTAAATCCCTTCCTGCTCCAGGCAGGGGGGTTCAGCATCCCGAGAGGAGTGGGTTTGCGGTGGGGGGGGGTCTTCTCCTAGCACACCGCTGACTGTGTCGACCCTTCTCTGTCCCCGCAGGAAGCGCAGAGGAGCCATCAACAGCAAGCAGCTGACGTACTTGGAAAAATACCGACCAAAGCAAAGACTCCGATTTAAGGACCCTCATAACCACAAGAACAAATGCTGCATCATGTAACCTCAATGACCTCTTGCCAAAATCTGTGCACACAGACACCCGGGCACTCGCACGCGTCCCACCCCCTCACCCCCCTGCCCAGCCCTGTGCACCCCACACGCCACTCCACTGCCAGGGCTGGGGTGGGGGGACACGGAGCACCGCCAACATGGTCCAGCACCCACAGCACTGTCGTCTTGCCGGACCCCCGAAAAAAGGCTGCTCTCTCCAGCTACGGCCCCGAGGAGGGATGGCAGCACTGCCCTTTGGCTCTTGACGTTAGCAGGCAATGAGCTCACGCGACGGTTCTTCATTGCCTTCCTCCTCCTCCTCCTCCCTTTCCCCTCCCGTTGCACTGAGAGGGATGGGTGGAGGGTGCTTGGTTTGGGGTGATGCAGGCAGGGCTGTGCCAGCTGAGAAGGGATGGGGAGCAGGAGGGCAGGAGTACCCCCAGAAAAACCCTTTCCCACCTCTTCCCTATAAATAAGGGCTGTAGCAACGGGGACGGAGGTGGGGACGGTGCAGTGGCCTCGGGGCAGGGGAAGATGGTGATGGCAGGAAGAGGTGAAGGGGGCTTGTAGGTCGGTGCTGGCCCTGTGACCACGGGAAGGGCTGACCTAATTCTCCCCAGCACCATTTCCTTTCTCCTGGCTCCTCTCCCACTTCACCATCTCCCCATTGCCTTGATGCCGGCTGGGAGGCTGCGGATGGGGGCTCGTTGGGGGCTCACTGCAGCGAAGGTGGGGACTGTGGTGGGGCTTTGCAAGGGGTGCAGGGGCAGCACTGGGTCCCCCAAAGTGTGGGGTACTCTTACTTATAGCTTCCACCACAGGGTGGTGGGTTCTCTCCCATCGTGTCCCCATCACCGAGCTGTGGCGCAAACCCTAATTCTGGCTGTGATGCCCTGGGGACGCAACACGCATCTCGGGGCACATCCAGGTCCTCCACTGCTGCGTTTGCTGGCCAAGGGGCTGGGCTGCAGCTTTCCGAGGGGATTTTGGGGGCTCCTGGTAAGAGCACGTCACCAAATTTTGCACCTGCCTTTCCCACATCTGTAACGCGGCGCCTGGCACCCCAAAACCCCCAGCGTGTGCCCTGGTGGGGTGGACTCGGAGCTGCCCCTGAGCCGGGACATTAAACATCTCTCGACTTTCTGCCTTTGAACGCTTGCAGCAGCTGGAGCGGTGGTCATGTAGGGGATATGGGGGTGTTTTTTCTTTTGACGAGGATAAGAAGAAATTTGCTAATTAAAGGAAAAAAAAAACTTTAAAAAAAAAAACCTCTTTGTCTTCCGCATGTCCTCTGGCCTTTTTTTCTCCCATCGCTGCCCAGTGGAGCCCGGGAGGTGACCCATGGTCCCCCCCAGACTGATCCCTGGCACCAGGTCACAGCTGGCTGCCATCCACTGTCACCAGGGAATACGTGTGGTCCAAGGGATGCTCCGGGTATCCTTTGGGCTCACTGCTGCTCACCCCCTCAGCTGCAGAGGATCGCAGTGGTTGGGGCAAGGAGGGCTGGTCATCCAGCGTCTTGCGGTTGTAAGCTACCCAACTTGAGATGCCTTCGGTGCCCTGTGTTGGTTATCTCCAACGGTTTGTGTGCCTTCCGAAACATAGACATTCCAGAGACATTTGCTTCAGAGGGCTGATCTCTTGGGATAAGCAGTGAGGGAGGCTGATAAGACACTTTCGGTGCCTGCAGAAGGGTAGAGGACAGCTTTGTGCCACCACACAGGCAGAGGAGGAGCTTGGAGCTGTTTCCAGTGCACTCCCAATGGGAGCCCACCCCACTGCATGGCAGGCTTGCTCATCCCGTGGGACGGGCTGTGGTGCCAAGTGAGGTGGGGACCCTCCACGCATGGCCCTGGAGTTCTCACGCAGCACACCTCATGCCTGTCCAAGCCTCCACATTATGGGACAGCCCTCAGTCCCTTGAGTTTCTCCTGCCCCACTCGAGGCTGTTGATTCCTGTGTCTCGTGGGGAAGGTGGCAATGGTCGAAGGGTCTGCGTTGGTTGGGAAGGGTGAAAAATTGGGCTGATAAAAAGACCTGATCCTGTATTACAGCAGTCCCGCTGGGTGAGTCACCATCCCCTTCCTGCCCATGTATGTTCTCTTGCTGCTAAAATAGGTGCTGCTTCATCCCCAGGGGCAGTAGGAGATGGCTTAGCATTGCAACCGTGACAGCCTCAATCCCTCTTAACCTGGAGACCTCGTGGTCCCATGTACTCCCCAGTCACAACAGGCTGTTGGGAAGACTTTAGTGGAAAGAAGCATTGGAAACCATTGCTTTGCAGGCTTGGAGATGTTTGTGCCCTGGCAAGAGGAGAAGAAATGTTTTCCTCAGCCATGCTCGTGGGAGCATTGCATGGCAGATTGCCCAGGGCAAGTGGTCCAGGGCTTCAGCCATGATGCTTTTGAGTTGGGGTCGCGATGGGGACAGAGGGGCTTGAATTCATCTTCCTTTGGCCACAGGAACTCTTCACCTCCTCCATGCAGGGTTCGATGGTGGAGGTGCTCAGTGATGAGCTCTGAGTACACTCAAATCTCAGCTTGGTGGGCTTGTCTGAGGGGAACACGGGGGCAGACAGGCTTTGTAGTGCTCCTTCACTTTATGTAGCATCAACCTGACCACCTTCTAGTGCAAGAGCAGTCCTTGACCTGGTACAATCCATGTGGCCAAATCCTGAGTGCCTCTGGCTGGCAGAGCAATATCTTGATACTCTTCAGTTTTGTGAGTCCCTGCAAAAACACCCCAAAACTACGCCTCTTTAATTGTCCTAATGTTTTTTCTTTTTTTAATGGATGTAACCCCTCTGTCCTGGAGCTTGCTGTCACTTCCCATGTGCTGCCCCATGGACAGGACACCTCAGCAACCCAGGAGATGCTGTCCTTGCATGGAGGGCTTGAACGTGTTCCAAGGTTTCTCTGGGTTGGACTGCTAAATATCTGGGATTTTTTTGATACGGACTTGGGCTCCTACCTGTGAGGTACCAACTGCTGGATGTTTCAGCCTAGAGAGGGTTACAGAAACATAACAGGCTGGGGAAGTTGAGGGGTCTTCCAACCAGGTTTTAAGTTAGAAATCACAAAGAGCCCAGTTCTCTCACAAAGATCTTGGGACAGTTGGGGAAGAGGGAAAGTTGGAACTCAGTAGACACATAGCACCAGAGCGAGGCCTAAGCAGCCAAGGGCTCATTGTTTGGGCTGGTTTTGGGGTTTCTCCTTGTATGCTAATTCTCGTTTCACCTCAGATGCCAAGATGTTGAAAGGAGAGCCTTAAAAATCTGATGTATTTGCTGATTCTGTTATTGCTGCAGTTGTCTCCATCGGGTCTTGGCAGATGTCATAGGGAACAGACACCCTCATGGCTTTGGCTACAAAGCAACCGTCTTATCCTGCTCTTATCTGCAGCAGCAAAGGCACAAACTGGGTTTTATACCTCCTCACCCCATCCACCTCCCTTACCCCTCCATGGAAACCTGTCATCTTTCCATAGTTTGCAGGGACAGGGCTCCAAACTGGGACCAAGAGCTTTGGAGACCCAAGGGATGGCAAAGCAGAGATGCCCTACCCATCAAACCAAGAGCTTGTAGGCTTTGCCCAGGTATCTCATGGCTGAACCTCATGTGGGGGAATAAATCTGAGCAGGAATTTGTAGTTGTGTCCTCTCACTGGTGGCACATGCATGCCCTATTCTGCGTTTCAGTTAAGAGGCTGGTGTGTCCCTTCTGTTCTCCATGTTTGCCCGTCAGATGGAGCACGTGGTGGGGGCAGCGGTGGGAAGGAAGGTAACGCAGCTGTCCCAAATGGCCAGGTCTTTATTTCAGAAAGGTCCGATGACACGTATTTAAAGACTTCACGTTTGTAAATTCATATTATGAGTCTTGCAATAAGGCTGACACAGTGGTGCTTGGGCTGAGAGCTTCGGATTAGGATGTTTATGAGTAACAGATTTCCCGAGGAAGCAGAGAGTCTTGCTGTATCTACAATAGAACGACTCATTTTCTTTTTTGTTGTTGTTTGTTTTCTTTTTTTTTTCATTGGTTTTGTTTGTTTTTTATTAGTCCCAGTGGGAAAGTGCACAGGGAGATTCGTGACTTCCATGCAGTTTCCAGGGTCTTATATCTCATTTGCTTCCAGCGGGCTGGGTAGGTGCAGTTCGGCGGGTGGATTTGGATGGGATACTGTCTGGTGGGAGAAGAATGTGGCCGGTTTCTTTGTGCAGCGGGGGGTCCCGGGCCGGCTGCGGTCCCTCTCGCAGGCTCTAACAGACATTCCCGGGGAGGGGGTGGTTTCGCCACGCTCGGCTTCCCTTTAGACCACCATCTCCCAATGAACTCTCGACTTCCCTGCTGTTTCTTTCTGTGCAACAAAGAACTGCATATTTTCCTTTTTAACTCCGTGGGCAATCGTAGTAGTATGCAGATTAAGCCCAGATGACTTTTTTTTTGGTTTTGGTTTTTTTTTTTTTTGGTCTGAGCCATAGCTAAGTTATTATACCCAATGCTTTTTGTATCAGACAGCATCACTTCGAATATGCAGATGAGGTATAGGATCTTGACACTTTATAACCTTTTTAAAAAGAAACTTGTCTGTTTACTTACGTCTTGTGTAAAAAGGAAAAAAAAATGTATGCCTTTTAATAATCACTTCTTTTTTTTTTTTGAGTTTTATGAAATTACAGTGGTTTCACTCCAGCAGCGAAATAAAAAGCGTTCACTGTTTTGTACATCCCTGTGTGCTGCTGTGCTGCTAATGGGGGGGTTATCCAGATGGGGGAGGCAAAGGCAGAGCCAAACTCTGGCCAAGGGACAGTGGATGTGTGCATGGGGGAGGTGTCAGGGTCCTGCTGCCTCCCCTTGGCTGGAAACCTCAGCCCACTCCCGTCCCATCCCAAATGTGTCCCAGCTACATTCTCCACCTGTTCCCTGAGTTATTTTCCACCTCTCATCCCATTCCCCTTTCCTGGAAGCTCCCGGGACAAACAACAGAGGTGGCTGGGAAAGAGTTGGACCCACTGCAATGAGGTGATGGGCTGCAGCCAAGTTAGGTACAGTAGAGCCCAGGGCAGAGAGAATTACAGAATCACAGAATGGTCAGGGTTGGAAGGGACCTCTGGAGATCATCTAGTCCAACCCCCCTGACAGAGCAGCGTCACCTACAGCAGTTGCACAGGACGGCATCCAGGCAGGTTTGGAATGTCTCCAGAGTGTGAGACTCCCCCACCTCTCTGGGCAGCCTGTGCCAGTGCTCTGCCACCCTCAAAGGAAAGAAGTCCCTCCTCGTGTTAAGATGGAACTTCTGTGCTCAAGTTTGTGCCCGTTCCCTCTTGTCCTATCCCTGGGCACCACTGAAAAAAGACTGTTCCCATCCCCCTGGCACCCTCCCTTTAAGTGTTTGTAAGCATTAATAAGATCCCCCCTCCATCTTCTTTTCTCCAGGCTAAAAAGACCCAAGTCCCTCAGCCTTTCCTCAGTTGATCTGCCCAGTGCAGAGGCAGGTGCTAGGGGTGCACCCAGGGCTCCAGCCATTTTCCCCATGGGCTCTTCTCTCCCATCCAGCGTAGTCACTGCATGGTCCATCTCCTGCCCTCAGCAAAACATCACCCATGTCTTCAGTGGTGATTGCCAGGCCAGGCAGCCCCACTTCCAGCATAGCCACCATTATCACAGCAGGGTCAGGAGCCCTTGCCAGAGTCCAACCACCACAGCATTTACTTCCAGTCCAAGCAAGGTCTTCTCCAGAGGAGGGTCTGGCAGCAGGGAGACCCCAGAGCTGGTCTGCAGCAGTGGCCTTGTCTTGGCTGAGCAAGCTAATTGCGCTGCTCACTTACCAAAGTGTGCCATAGTTTTTAAGTACCCACTTCATCATCAAACAATTGGCATAAGCAGAGCCCACACACCCCCTGATCCTGTGTCCAGCATGTCTCAACTGATGCAGCTGGATAAAAGATGTTGTAAGGCTCTGAGATGCTTTTTACCCCGCGTGGGAAGACCTGACCACATAGCAAGGCTGTGGGGTGCTGTTGGACAAGCTACCCAACTGAAGGCCCCTGTTGGGCCCTTAAGAGGCCATGGCTAATAAATCATAGCATGCAAGAGCTATGTTTGAGGTCACCTGTACAGTGAGCAGCCCTTGTACCAGAAACACACCAAACACCTGGGCCGACTGTGACCAGCCTCCATGGGCTCTGGCATGAAGCAGCAATGGGAGGAACCAGCTCCTAAATATGCATCGTCCGCTGGCACAAACACACCTGCCAGAGACCCCTGCATTAGGAAGATCTTGCACCTGGAGATCTCGTGGCTGCTTCTCCTTCCCTTGCTGCTTCTATTACAAACCAGTTTAACAGCTAAATCCACCAGGTGGAGAGCTGATGCTCAGTGACTGAGGTCTTGGGGCAGCGTCTCCTAGTTGAGCAACTTAAGACATGTTGACCTCAGTCCACCCAGTAAGGCAGACTGGGTGAACAGATCAGCAAACCAGCAAGGAGGAGCTGAGTTGGATATTAGGATAGACTTTCTGTTGGCAAAGTGGACTTTTGGGGGGAGGACGTAGTGTTCAAGCCCTTGGAGGACTACTAAGAACGGGACAGATGTCCAAGGTCAGGATGGAAGGATGACCTCTGTAATGTGATTTTTATCCCAAACCCCACTAATATTTTGTGGTCAGCTGTGGTCCAGCCTATCTCTTCTTCAGGCTCAGGACCAGCTGAGCAAGTTAAAAACGTGGAGACAACTGAGCTAGGCAGGACACGGGACACTCAGAGACATGGTAGATACCTCAGCATTTCTGCAGGAACTGGCACGTGTTTTCTACGGGAAAATATCTTTCCTTGCCTGGGAGAAGGGGAAGGCTGAAATGATCTGGACTCAATGTTTTCTGCAGGAAGGGCCTGGTAGGAAAAGAGGTCTGATTTGGAAGAGGTGAGATGGGTTTTACCCACCCACTGTCAGCACCCAGTCCCAGCTCCAGATCCCTCAGCCCTACCCCATAGCTGGGGCTCCCAGAGGAACTCTAATGTACCAGCCAGGCTGCCAAAGAGGCGAGCTCCTGGAAACCACCACAGGTTGACAGAGCCAGCAGTTCTGGGGGAGCTTTTGACCCTCTCCAGTGTGTTGCCCATAGCTAAGCTCTTCCAGGGGAAAACATTTAACCAGCTTAGCCCTGGGTTAGGGCAGGGGGCCACGGACCGGCAGGCTGCTGCATGGGAAGATGCTGCAAGGCTGCTGCAAGGTGGGCACTGACGTGACATCTTCGAATTCAGGGGTGTGATCAGGTTTCCTTATGCTTCCACTGCCAGACTGATGGTTCAGTATTAGTCTTGATGATTAAACTATTTGCAACAGGGTTCGTATGGCCTGTTTGTCCATCTCCCTACCCCAAGAATTTGAATCCAATGACTGATTTAACCCTGCAGAGCATGAGAATTCCCAAAGACACCACATTTCTACAAAACCAATGAAAATAGCAGATAAAGGAAAGACCTGAGCAGTACGTCCAGTAAAGCATGGCTCAACCTTGGTTAGACACCCAAGAGACCAACCAGAAGAGACATTATACACACTCCACCCATTGGAGATCTGCTCAGTGCTTCACCACTGGCAGAGACCACCATGGGGCATGAAAACAGGCTTCACTCATGAAACCAGGTGGGTTTTTCATTCTGCCCTCTGTGACTGAGGCAGGAAGGGAAAGACCAGAGGCTCCATGGAGGCTGAGGACCAGGAGCTTGCATGAACAGGCTGGAAAGCAGGGAAAGCTGACGCTAATTGTGTGAGCTCCCAAGTAATTACAAGGGATTGGGTGGGGTAAGTGGGGAAGAGGGGAGGAAACTCCCCTCCCGCTCCTGTAGGCTCAGTAAGGCTTTTCAGGGAGGTGCCAGCTTGGAAGAGGGGAGGGTTGCATCTGCATTGGGGTGGCATGGCCAGATCTGTCCTTGGATTGCCCCAGGGCTCCCCAAGTGCTCTGCAAGGCAGATCCTTATCTCCTGGAACTCTTTGAACCATGCAGCTGCAAGGGGCACTGCCTCTGGGGTTGTGCAATAAGTAACTGGGCCTTCAATCAGCCTAATTGCTGCCTCGCCTCCCAACGCAGGACAGCCAGGGGGACTTCTGAACATA
Organism: Anarhynchus alexandrinus; assembly: GCA_008711295.1. Lineage (NCBI taxonomy): Eukaryota > Metazoa > Chordata > Aves > Charadriiformes > Charadriidae > Anarhynchus > Anarhynchus alexandrinus. The sequence continues at coordinate 117,497 of VUYV01000046.1, forward strand.
GGGCGCGTGTGCTGGAGAAACAACCCGCCTGCGCTCCTGCCTGTACATGCTGTCTCCTACCTGCCTGCATTCCTCCTCACCCTCCGTCACCAAAAAGCATTCACCCTTTTGCAGGCCAGACCCTGACTCTCTGTGATAGGTGGTTGCCACTCCACGCACAGGTTCCTGCCCTCCCCAAGAGGAGCACTATGAAAGCCCATCAGGTTGAGGTTGTCTGGAAAGGTCTGAATTGGACACTCATAGGTCCTGGGATCTCTTCCCAACTTGTGCCATGGTCTGCAGTGCTTTAGTCCCTTCTCAGCAGAGGAGGTGGGTACCTACAAGCCCCATCACAGCCATGTATTTCAGTACCTTCAGTCTTGCCAACGACAAAAGTAGTGAGGTCCACCCAGCTCAAGGTGGGTGTGCACAGTGTGGTCTCATCCCTGGCTCCCTTTCAGAGGGGAGATCTCAACAGAGATCAAGTCAAGAGTCAATACTTGAGGTGTGGAGGGATCGGTCTCATACTGGCATGGACAATTCTTTCAGAGCTCCACCACTGCAGAAGGTCCTCATACACCTATCTCACATAAAGACACCCACACTGGAGACACCCAAAGCCTTGGGCTATGACCCACAGCTCAAGGCTCACCCTGTCAATGTTGCTAACCCACCTCAGAAGGTCAGCTCTCTGCAGAACCATGGAGGCAAAGGTTGCAGGGTCTTCAGTAAAATCCATACCAGCCATGGTCCAGGCTCGCAAGACTGGATCAAAAATGCTCTGTGAGGGCTGCCTTGCCCCTTGTTTGCTACGTGCTGAGCCATAATGAAACCTTTCCTTGCTTGTTTTGGACCGCTGCTGGTTGTCACAGCCAACACTGGCTCTTCTTGGGCACAGCACGGCTCTCATTGCTGCTCCCATCAACCTGCTTGGGATCGGCCCTTTTGCAACACCTCCACCTGAGGACAATGTCTGAAAGAGGTCTTCCAGCTTCTCCTTGTGCCCAGGTAGATGTGCACCGTCAGGGAGAGACTGTGCAATGATGGAGGCTGCAGGGGCGAAGGTCTCACCTCCCTCCAGCATCTAGGGGACCCTGTGGGTCTGGGCATGGGGCACAGGAGGTGCTGCCCTGCTTGCGCTGCGGTATCTGGAAACTCCCATGCTCGTAGCTATGAAAATGTAGGGCAGAGTTTGGGTTGGGAAGAAAATTAAAATGTTCGCAACAAAAGCAGCTGAAAAGTCAAGTGGGGAATTAGGCACTTCTTGGCAAAAGTACAGGAACACGCATCGCCAGGGGTGGGTTTTGTCCTGGGAGCTTTCCCTGCAAGCAGAGCAAGGAGGGGAAGGAGAAACTCTTTGCCCAAACTTACATGACCACCCCCCCAGTTTGGAAAGGGGGTTCTGCAAATCACTGCTCCACGCCGTGACTATAGCAAGGAGCTGTGCTGCCCTGCCCCGAGCTGCTCACTGGGCAGGACCTCGGGGCAGAATTTGTTCTAACCGTTGGAGATAGCAAACATTTGAGCGGCAGGAGGGAACGAGGCTTGTGCAGAGCCTGGAAAGGGCTGAGTCACTCACTGTCGGCGTCAGCAGCTGAGGAGAAAGCGCGGCTGCCAAGCAGCCACCTGGAGCTTTGTCAGAGCATCCTTAAAATTAAAAAAAAAATAAGAAAAAGGAAAAAAAAAAAAACCCTCAACTCAGTGGCCTCTCCCGCATCCTGCCAGAGAGCTGCGTGTGCTGCACACAGCCACGGAGTTCCCTGCAAAGGCAGTGGCTGTGGAAAATGCCCTTCCCTGGCTGCAGGTGCCGGTTTCTGTTGCAACATCTCCCTTGGGGCTCGCAGAGCAGAGGAGGTTGCGTGGCTCTCTGACAGCAACCGGGCAGCCTCCAGGGACATGTCACGGCCAAGCCGGGGCTCGGTCCAAGGACCGGGGGCGGGAGATGATTAGAGACCTGTTGGCTCGGCTCTGGGAGAAGCACGACGCAAGAGCTGCCTCTGGCTCACAGAGATAACCGTGAAGCTGGCAGCGCTGCTGACTTCAGCCGGCGGCTGACTCACCTACACCAGGGCATCTCGTCTGGATATCAGGTGGAGACAGGGAGAAGCAATGCATTTAAATGAGGTTCGATCCTCAAGGAAAACAACACCAGCTTGTTTTGCAGTGCTCAGGCAGCCATGGATGACGGAGAAGGACAGACAGACAGGTTTCGGTGTGCCTGGTTCACGGCACTCATTTTCGGTGGACGGATGCACCTGGGACTGGTGCTGTTTAACATCTTTGTTGGCGACATGGATGTTGGGATGGAGTGCACCCTCAGCAAGTTTGCCAACAACACCAAGCTGTGTGGAGCAGTCGGTACACTGGAGGGAAAGGATGCCATCCAGAGGGACCTGGACATGCTTCAGAGGTGGGCCCATGCCAGCCTCATGAAGTCCAACAAGGCCAAGTGCAAGGTCCTACATCTAGGTTGGGGCAATCCCATGCACAAATACAGGCTGAGTGGAGAATAGATTGAGAGCAGCACTGAGGAGAAGGACTTGGGGGTGTTGGTTGATGAGAAGCTCAACATGAGCCGGCAATGTGCGCTGGCAGCCAAGAAGGCCAACCGCATCCTGGGCTGCATCCCCAGCAGCATGGCCAGCAGGGCAACGGAGGGGATTCTGCCCCTCTACTCTCTTCTGGTGAGACCCCGCCTGGAGTACTGCGTCCAGCTCTGGGGACCTCAACCTGTTGGAGCGGGTCCAGAGGAGGGCCACAAAGATGATCAGAGGGCTGGAGCACTTGTCCTATGAGGATAGGATGAGAGAGTTGGGCCTGGAGAAGAGAAGGCTCCAGGGAGACCTTATAGCCCCTTCCAGTACCTAAAGGGGCTACAGAAAAGATGGGGAGGGACTCTAGGGAGTGTAGCATTAGGATGAGGGGTAACGGTTTTATACTGAAAGAGGGGAGATTTAGATTAGATATCAGGAAAAAATTCTTTACTGTGAGGGTGTTGAAACACTGGCCCAGGTTGCCCAGGGAAGTTGTGGCTGCCCCATCCCTGGAGGTGTTGAAGGCCAGGCTGGATGGGCCTTTGAGCAACCTGGTCTAGTGGGAGGTGTCCCCGCCCATGGCAGGGGGGTTGGAACTAGATGATCTTTAAGGTCCCTTCCAACTCTATCCATTCTATGATTCTATGCTCAGCACTCAAAACCAGAGCTGTGATAAAGGGGTAACATGAAAATTTAGTAGGTGCTGCCAAACACCAGGGCCAAAGGTCTTGGGGCTCTTTCCGGGTTGCAAATCTGCTAGGCTGAGGGAGACAACACAGCTTGGTAGTGCAGAGTGACACATGTCTGTGACTACCCCAGCTGCAGGAAAGTGACCCAGCTGGGAAGTGGAGTCCATGTGGTTGCAGCTCCTCAACCTGTTACATCTGCAGTCTCCATCCTGGGAGGGTTTCAGGATAAAGCCATGAGCAACTGGGCTGACCCCCATAGCTGACCCTGCTTTGAGCAGGAGACCTCCTGAGGTCCCTTCCAGCCTGAATCATCCTGTGGTCCTATGATGGTCCCAGAAGAGAAAAGAATATCAAAGGGTGCAAAACTGGGTCACTGAGAGACACTCCAGAGAGATACTCCCCTTGGGGCATGCACCATGCACCTTCTCCTGACACTGCTACTGTCTCCTTCAGCTCCTTCTAGGTGTCCATAGCTGTAGAAGGAATTATGTCCAGACTGCTCCTCACATAGACAACTCAGTATCCTCTCCAAAGTGTGGACACCAGAACTGTATGTTTTACCCAGTGTCACACTCCACCTAAAATAGTTAAATCACTGCACCCCTTACTCCACCTGTCATCTATTTTCTCTTGAGAGTGTTTCTATCACAGGATGCTGATTCACCAAAAGCAAAGCCCTGCAAGAGATGTCTCTGGGTCCATCAGCCATTGCCACGCAATCCAACATGCCTTGAAGAAGTTGAGCTGCAGCCCATCACACTTCGATCCCTCAGCCCACCACTGGGTCCTTTTCCCCAGGGATATAACTTTTGCAGCTGGCTGGGCTAAACTCTGCATGGAAACGTCTTCTTACCAAGACAGACTGACCTCTCCCTGTGACTCTGTGTTCATCCACCTCATTTTTCTCCCCTCCCAGCTTCTTCACGAGCAATTTTGCCTTTATTTCCAGGTCACTGGTGGAGAAGGTTGCATAGCTTTGGGCGTAGGATTTTCCTCCAAAGACACAGATTCAGTCACTCGTGATTCCCCATTGATCACCACTTTTTGAGATCTGTCAGTTAGCCAATTCTTAGCTCATTTAACATGTGCTCTACTGATGTGTGGTGCTTTATTCCTCCACTGGAATGCCACGCTGTACAAATTCAATATTTTACAAGCATCTTGGACATACAGTTATGTTTATGAACCAACCTTACAATGTAAAAGAACGAAACCAAGCTGGTACAACAAGACCTGTTTTCCATAAAACCGCAATGACTGGCATTTATTACATTTATGTTCTTTCTGTTTTCATGAATCAGATTGTAGATCAGCCTGCTATTATTAGCCTGACATCACTCCTAGACATGTCTGACCCATAAAGGCAGTTGAGCTGCTCAGCAGGCTCCTGAGGCTTAGCACCACGTTAGTACGGGTACTGGAGACCAGGAAAAGATATTAGCCCATGCATCAAAGCCTTTGCATCTTCCAAGGAGCCGAGCTCTATTCTTGCTTGGGTTGAGCCTGAAACAGCTGCTCTTCATCCAAGAACCGGTTTCCTTATTGCATCCTGAAGTTTTCAGGAAAGCTCAGGTAGAAGATAGATATAATGGCAGCTTCTAAGCTCCCAGGGGCTCACAGCATCTCCTGTGGCCTTGCACAGTGGCCAAGGAGAGGAGGTGGTTGCATGGAGCCTGGCAGGATACCCTGGGGGAGAGCTTAACTCATCTGTCTGAGCTGTTGGAGATGCACAGCCCACGGCAACCCTGCAAACCCCTTTCTGTGTGAGAGCAGTGTGTTGTGAGCTCTGCCCCTGGGGCTGCGGGACAGCAGGGATCCCCAGAGAGGTTGTGGAGTCTCCCACTCTGGAGACATTCAAAACCCACCTGGATGCCGTCCTGTGCGACTGCTGTAGGTGACCCTGCTCTGTCAGGGGGGTTGGACTAGATGATCTCCAGAGGTCCCTTCCAACCCTGACCATTCTGTGATTCTGTGATCAGGCTGGGTGTGATGCACAGCTGTAGGAATCTGTCCCTGCCCTGAGAAGTTTAGGAAGCAACAGCACCATTTCTAAAGCTTCAAATCTTACCCAAAATCAAGGGGTGAAGCAGCTGACCCACTGAGACCACTGGACCGCACAGGCAAACCCCACTTGACCATTTCCATAAGGACCCTCCTGTTGACTCATCGCAGGCTCTACTTGGGGCTGTTTGGCAAGAGACTGCCCTCATTTTATTGCACGTGTGTGGCTTCCTCCACAATATGTGTCTTCCTCCACAAATTCCTGATCCGTCTGGTCCCCTGGTAGCCCCTAAGACCTCAGTGCAAAAGAGAAGATGCCTCATGTTTTGGAACTGGGGTCAAGCCAGATCCCGGTGCCCTGTTCCACCACCATCTCACCCACCCCAGCCTTCTCCTCTTGCAGCCTGTGCTTGAGAGAAGTCCTTTGCGTGCTAAAAAACTCATCAGCACAAACAGCCAACCGCCCACCCATGCTCTCAGCCTGCCACCGGCATAGAGAATCCCCGTCCTTAAGGACGCAGCCTTGAACAAAAGCCAGGGAAATAAAAAAAAAAAAACAAAAACAACAGAACCAGCTCCTCCGCAGCCTGACCTTTTATTGTCCGTAAGGGGCTGCCAAACCAAACTGCGCCGCGGGTCCTTCCCGCTCCTTGCATCTCGTCCGAGATTCCCCCCCGCCCTGCCGTGGCTCACGCAGGCAGGCGCAGCCCCAGCTGTGTCATCGGGTCTCCCCGGGAGCGAGAAAGACAATGGGGGAATCCTCGGGGCGGCATGAGCGGCTTCCTCTGCCTCCATCCGGGGAGGGTGTCCCGGGGTGGTGGAAGGCTTTGTGGAGGGTGGGAACTGCAGTTCCTGGCAGATGGGACAGTGAGCAAAGGTGGAAGAACATCTGCAGCCTTTTGAGGTTGACTACGCTGGAAGGACCAGAGGGGACACGGCAGGTTTAAATAATATGCTTCCCCTCCAGGGCCCATTCAGGCCACTTCAGGAGGAAAAAAAAGAAAAAAAAAAAGAAAAAAAAAANCCCTCCCACCCCCGGCTCAGCTCGCGAGCTCCTGAGGACACGAGCTGAGCTCGAGCGTCTGAGAGCCCTTCGCCTGGACGTGGCAAGCCGTGTCCTCCCTGCCTGCAGGCACGCAGCTGGGGCTTGTCCACATTAGACAGAGCCGGCTGCCTCTAATTAGCAGCGGGTGATAAATCCAGGGGGGAGATGACAACCCGGCGGGATGAAGCCAACCATCCTGCCCTTTCAGTTCTCTTCCTCTCATCACACATGGAGGGTCGGTCCTATCATCTCCTGTGACAATAAGCCATACCCCACCCCGATAGGGAATGAACTCAGTGGCTGTGTGTGCAGCCACCGCTGATGGACTAACCGAATGGGGCATTTGCTCTGTGCCCTCCCGTTGGGATGTGAAGGCCATCCCAACCTCCCTGTCCTGCTGGTGGTGGAAGGAGATACCATGAGGTCTCCCCTGTTAGACCATGGAGGGGCTCAGCCACATTGTTCAGCAGGGACACACAGTGCCAAGCTGGCCTGGGACCCTACACTGAACATCTCCTTGGTTTGCTAGACAGCTTGGGTGAAGAACCACCTGATCTCATGATCACCTTCATAGTCTGTGTCTCCTGCAAAACAAGCTGTTGCAACTACAACCAGGACTTGCAGAAATTGGCATTCTGCTGTGGACAACTAAGCTAGGTGGTTCCCAACTTGCACCTCTCCGTAAACCTTGGACAGGGGGGCTTTAAAAGCCAGTGTGACATGCATGAGGCTGAGTGGAAACCCCAGTACCAGGAGTCACTGCAAGCCCTGGCACCAGCATGACACATCGGAGCCTAGAAAGAGACCAGATACGCTGAGATGTGAGGGACAAAGCCAACCAGGTTGGGAGCAGGATGATGACAATACGGGGTTGTACAAGGTTTCTGCCAGCCCCCTCCTCCGTGGCAGGAGGGGACAGCCCATGCCTGCAGACCGATGCATCAGCTAGGTGGCAAACCTATGGTCCCACCTTACTCCTGTCCCCACTCCCAACCCACCCCAATATCTCCTGCTCACTGTACATCCATGCCCCCGCCACGTTCCCAGCCAGGGCAGGGCTCTGCTGACCCCAAACGCTGCCTCTGCACGTTTCCAGCTGGGAAAGCTGCCGGTGCAGGACAGGCTTCACATAAAAACCTTTGCACCTCGGAGCTGCCAGGGTGGCTGGGCAGAGGTGGGCACAGAGGGAGGAGAAGCTCCTGTGGATGGAGAGACAGAGCTCAGCCCGTTTTTTCCCGTGTGGTTTCAGCGAGGCTCTGCCCTGGATCCTGCCAAGCACAGGGAGGTCCCCCTCGGTGCCACGATCCTCGGGGGCAGTGGCTGCTTTTCCCCTGCAAGTCTGGAGGGAACATAATCTCCTTGAGGGCTCTTCTGCTCGACATCGTTTGGGTTGAAACTGATGATTCATATAAATCTTGTTTCTTTAGGAAAACAAGGGAAAAAAGCCGGGGTGTGGTGTAAAAGCAGCTTGCTGTGCCAAGAGCATCCCTGCCGGGCTTGGAAAGCTTTCCCTGGTGGCTTGCAACCCTGCTCTGTGATCAGCGCTTTTGGGACACCATAAACCATCACTGGGACTGGCACGGTTTTGGGGACCGCCAGCCCCGAGGGTGATGGAGACCAGTGTCTGCTCTGCAGACCTACACGAACTACTCTGAGCCCAGCCCTGCTGTTGGCTGGGGTGGACAAGCTGTGAATTCATCCCCCTCCAAGAAACAAATGGACTTACAACAGTTTCTCAGCTCTGTCCCCTGTAACGAAAGTGGGCACCTCACTGGGGAGTTTCTTCACAGTGTTGGTTTATGGTGCATTTCTCATTGCACCAGACTTCCTTGTGGGGGATATAAAAAGTGAGAGCAGATGTAGGAAGATGCAAGGCTTGGGTTTGGGCTCAGGCTGGGGTGGGATGCGTGCTGGAGAGGGGAGGAAAAGAGGAGCTGTGGGACATGGTTTCACAGTGATGCCATTTACACGTGGGGATACCTCATTTAGGGCTGGAGATTTGTGGAGGCATTTTGGATCGTGTCAGAAACCCGGGGAGGCAAAAACCACTGTTAGTTGGAGGAGGAGTCAGCAGGTAAGGGTAGGGATGCAGAGCTGGTGAACTCTGGAGGTTTGGGGTGTAGCCTCAACTCAGCTACTGATCTGCTGGCAAATAGAATCATAGAATGGTTTAGGTTGGAAAGGACCTTGAAGATCATCGAGTTCCAACCCCCCTGGAGCAGCCTGACTCCTTTTTTTCGGACACAATTTTCACTTGGCTTTGGTGGGGCAGCACCAGGCACAGTGGGGATGGCAGGGACAAAGGGCTGGGATGGGAAAACTGCAGGTCCAGCTGTAGTTCATTCAACCCAGCGCTGGCCCAGCCATGCACGGTGCATCAATGCCCTCTTCAGGAACTGCGCAGGCACCGTCACACCCTGCACAGAAGGGACCGGGGACCACAGGGCTTCCCCACGCAGGACAACCAGGCCACGGTCCTAAGGTAAAGCTCCCCAGACTGAAGGAGACAAAGTCAAGAGGAGGCAGAAGGGATGTGATTCATGACAAGGCAAACTCATTTCTCTTTCTTTCCTCCCCACCAACCTCCCTGCCAGAAAACGGTTGGAAAAAAAAAAAAAAAGGCTGAACAGAATAAAAAAGACTGAGAGCACCTGGGAGCAGGTCTTGCAGGTCTTTGCAGCTCCAGTTGAAGTGGATTGTCCCTGAGCAGACCCTACAACACTTGGACAAGGCCAACCTGAACATCCTCCAGGTGGGCCAAGTGAGTGGCAAGCCATGAGCAAAGTTGGCAGCTCTCTTTCATGACTTGCTTTAAAAAGAAAAGTAATAAAATTCGTTGTTTGCCAGTTAAACACACCAAACAATCATTGTTGAGAACCTCCATCGTCCCATGCTGGCATGAAATGTGAAAGCAGCAAACCAAGTCCGTCCCTCAGAGTGGGAGTGAAAACAACACAGCCTGACCTGCTGCAGGACCACAGACCTTCTGCAAGAACAAAACACACGTTGCAAAATTTTTTTTCTATTGGTATAAGGGGGACCCAGGGATGCAGGAAGCCCTTCTGCAGACTACTCTTCTGCAGGTGTGTTGCATGCCAACTGCAGCTGCTATGGTGTCCTCTGGGATCAGTAACATCCTGTTGGCTGCAGACCTCCAGCCCCAGCCCATTAACAGAAACAAGCCTTTGGTGGCTTTAGGCAGAAGCAGGGCTGGCTGGAGGACTCACATGGAGCCTCTTTCTTTGGCCAGGAGCTGGAGTGTCACCTCCTCGGGGTAGGTAAGTGGCGTTTGCTCTGGCATGCAGTTATGCAGAGCCTGCTCCACTGAGCTTCAGGCTGGGGCAGTTTGGGGATGGCTGATAGCTGCCTCGGGCAGCTCACCTGGAGGAGTTCACCCCAGGCTTTTCAGACACCAGGGCCTGGTTCCCATAGGATCTCAGACTCCCTGGCTTTTGGTTGTTAAGTCCAAAGTACATCCAAGACTCTCATGGCTTGAAGATGTCAGGGATGGGTCATGGCTGGTCATCACAGAGCCATGGACACTGGGATGTCATGAGGCTATCTGAGCATGGTGTCCTCCACATCTCCTGCCTTCCTGGCTCAGGTGGATGCTGCCAATGTGTTTAACCAAACCTTCTAATGTGGTTTTATCATGGTTTTGGGATGCATGGGTGGGAAGACACACATTAGCATGAAGCTAAGAGCCCTCCACATGCTCCCAACTGGATGGCCAAGGTCTTTCCTGGCCCCTGACACCCCAGGGCTCTCAGCTTCCTCCTGTAGACTGAGAGGTAGTCCAGCACCCACAGGGGATTTGCAGTGAATATTTTTGAGTGTTTCTCACCTGATACTGGGAGAATTGCAGACACTTACAGCAAAATGGTGCTGGAAAACCTACTGGTTTAAGAAAAACAGCCCCAGGGTATCATCATCCTATATGGTGCCATGCATGAGGATAGGAAGCTGCTACAGGCATAGACCTACTGCTCCCTCATATCTGGGCTCTGGTCTGCAGAAGGGTCTCTTGCAACCTGGAGGAGGCAGATTTGCGGGGGATGGGGGAAGGACCCTGTGCAGAGCAAGTGATATTGCTGTTGCCAGGTCTCAGCTATGAAAGAACCAAAGCAGCACATAGCAGGACTCCATAATGTCTCTGTGCTATTGAAGGACTTGTTCTGCCACCTCAGAGGTAAAGAAGGCAAAGCAACATGTGCAGCAAGCTGGGAGACCTCCCATCTCACCTGAGAGTGGCCCAGGACCAGAAGAACGGCTGGCAAAGACTCACTACATCTCTGTCCCCCAGCCCCGTGCAAGTAGTTACAGGAGCTTGTTCTTGAAATAACTTCAGTGCTGCTGCCTTTGGAGCAGCCCGACCAAATCCTTGTTGAATGAAGTCTGAAGTAATGCCAGTCCAAGTATTACTCCTGGCTGCTGGTTTTTAAGAAGTCTAGCGGTCTCCAGATCCTAGGAGGGTGCACAAGAGAGACTGCTCCTCCAGAGATTTTCCAGGAGGAGCCCCACATCATCTTGAGAATACATTACTTTTACTGAAGCCGTACATCTCACCTTGGACCTTCCATGCCTCTCAAATAAAGTATTCCTCAGTCAGTGCAAAGGCTGGGGAGTTACGAACTGTCTCCTGATGGACATTTATTACTTGTAATGTACAGAAGTAATGTACTGCAGGTGGCTTTCTCAGCATTGGATCAAACACAGCATAGACAGGGTGCACCCCAAATGAAGAGCAATCAAGCAAAATGGCTAACTACCCTTTCAGCTTGCAGGTGGGGCTGGATGTTCATGGGTGCCTACATCAAACTGGTTGATGGCACCTGAAACCCATGAGCTATCTTGTGAGATTTGACTCAGGTCTTTTTTCTCCTGTAAGTCATTTGGGCTCATTACTGTGGTGTCATTGTTTGGGGAGCTGACATCGAAAAAATGGTCCCACCGCATGGTGAGGCAGATAGATGTGAGTAAAGACTTTTGATTTTTTTTTTGGCTTTTATCTTAATTACACAATTTTAATGCTCGTGGGCATTTTTCTCTGCTTTTTTCCATTGCAAATGGAATGGGTAATTATGCCTTGTGTTAATAGGTAGCCATATGATGTGCTTGCTTATTGGGCTAATAATTACTGGGAAAATATTAACAAAGAGCAGATATTTGAATAGTTGTTTGAAGTCCTTTTTTTTTTTTTTTTGGTTAAACAACAGAAAGG
>VUYV01000046.1:141575-166051 GCA_008711295.1 Anarhynchus alexandrinus
GAAAAAAAAAATAAAAATGAAGTCATCAAGTTTTCCACAGAAAAATCAGAGAGAATGGGGGAGATGCTGTTACTGTTGCTTGGCCAGTGCATAGGCAGGTCACTTAGATGGCCTACCATAGTTCACTTCTCTGTTTCACCTTCATCCAACTCAACTACCCAGCTTCTAACCACCACAAGGGAGCCCATATTTACCCTTGTTACTGCAGAATCAGCGCTGGAAGGTGACCAATGCTGCCCAAAGCTGGGCTGAGCCACAGCAGGTTGCTCAGAGCCTTGCCCAGCAAACTAATAGAGCCTTCATCACTGCAAAGACACATTGCTGTCACATCTGTGTTGAGTTGCTCCGCTTTTTAAAAACCAGTATTCACAGCAGCAGCAATTTGAACCTCTGTCATCTCTGTGCAATGAGATTTCCATGTCTGCCAGGCTCAGATAAAATGGCACACAAACTCCCTTTCTCTCTGGTTTTGACCACCAGTTCAGTCTGGGACTTCAGAAACTTTTCTCAGCTAAGGTTTCATTGAAATTAGTATGTTTCCAGGGAAAGTTTCAGTTTCAATTAAATCAGCATTTTTTGATTGAAAAAACATAATCAGAAAGCATTCCGGTCAGTTCTAGAAAAATTTACTAATATTCACCCCAAAAGAGACTCGCGTGGCAAACTTTTGTTTCACTACCAAGATGTTTGGGAAAGGCTCTGGGCTTTCAGGTTATATCCAGCAATCATATTTCTAATGTCGAAACATGGCATGAAAGGTTTTGACTTTATGATATTAATATGTCTGTCTTTACTTCATTAGGAGTGTTAGTGTTGGCCTGCCTTAGTTCTGCTGAAAAACCTTCTCTGGATTCAAAAGCATATTTATTGCAATCTCTAAATTCTTCAGCTGAACAGGGAAAGGAGGTTGAATCCTTAATAAAGACTTCCTTCCTCCCAGTGTTATTTTTTTGTTGGATAAAGATAGGCTAAAATAAACATAAATTACTGGTAAAGATTTAAAAACTTCAGCGATTAAAACATCATTCCCCTGTCAATGCTCCACATAAATTCCTTGATTCTTAGGATACTATTTCTCAATTTCTCCAGTTCAGCTTAAATGATCTCAGATGGCAGACAAAGCCAGTCTTTATCATGAATAAAGGCTGCAGATTTTAGGAAGTAAAATATTCTGAAATGCATGGATGGTTCCTCTGATCTCCCGACCTCCTGTCATATTGCAATAGTTGCATACATTGTGCAGCCCTGTTCCTATGTCAAACATTTGTGTCAACTCTGTGCCCACTTGAAAAGTTATCACTCACTGCTTTCCCTGACAACCCCCAGGCAGAAGAAACATCCCTCTTAGGAAAAGGCTTGATGATTAGGAGTGGACCAAAGCTGGCATCCCGTGTTGCCTGCAGGGTTGTCCCAATCCTTTCCTGAGGAGGACACAACATAGGGCTCATTCTTTAAACACACGTGAAGCACTTTTGGACACGGGTTTATGGCAAATATACGGCAGAGGCACCGGCTGTTCAGTCCAAAGGGGTAGGAAAGCTGAAAGGGAAGAGTTCAACTTGAGGCCGCTTGAGCAGTTACTGGCAAAAACGCTGCTTTGCTCGTTGAAGCTGCTTATATGTTTAGTCCCTGGAAAAACAGATCACCTGTGAAAAACACAAAAAACATGTGATCATCATTTGGCTTTTGAATGAGAATAAATGAGAAAAGACTATGCATTTCCTCTGGCGCATCTCCACATTCAGATCCCCAGGCACTGCGTGCTTTGTGCTTTCTGAGGTGAGGCTTCTTAAATTAGGGACCAGTTAGGACAAAGCATGCCATACATGGCAGAGAAAGGAATGCTTTCTGACTGCTGATCGTACTAGAACCCAACCAGTATCCAAAAAGACAGTCAGGCAAAGGGTTTGATACCCACAGAAGGAACGGGCTTTCCTTCTACACGATGCACGTAATTAATTTGTGGGTGTCATTGCACAGGAGGTCATGGAGGCCAACATTATGTATGAGATCACAAAGGATTTATTCAAAATTGTGGAGGATTTCACTGGGACAACTTAGCACAGCAATCTGGCTGCAATTTCTGCGGCAGGAAATCCCTAAAATACTGATTAACAAAGGCAGAGAGTCTGCCAAGTGTCTTGCTCTAGGCATCTGTTTTTCTTGCAGTCATTCTTTGAACATCTGCTCCACTCTCAGAAGCAGCACACTGAGACGCACTGAGAGAGTTTAGCAGTTATTTAATGACCGGGGTGGCAAGGAAAGATTGGGGATTAAGGACATAATTCTTTATTTTATAGGATGTGGAGGGCAGATTTTCAGCTGCTGTAAATCAGTTTAGATTCCTAGTTTTCCATGAGGCTCTGGAGATTTATCCCTCCCAAGGATCTAGCCCACTTTGTCTTTTCCAGACTGACAAGACATCCATTTCCAGCATGCCCTCAAGAGTTCCCCTTGCATTGCAAAGGGTCCTCGCAAATCCCTTGAGATTTGCTGGAGGTGCACAGTTTCTTCATGTCCCTTCGCCCTACAGGTCTTCACAAGACCCTCACTGCAGTACGGTGCACACACAGGCCATGCAGATGTCATGATGGAGATGTTCAGATACTTCGACACCATGCAAATGCTGGGGTCAATCAAGGAGAAAGCCAAGGAGCCTTTCTCCAGTGCCAAGCCATGCCTCTTCTTCTCTTCTTCCCTGTTCTTGAGCCTTTTTCTCTCCCTTCAGAACTGCCTTCAGCAGGGAGGGGAGGATTTCTTGAGAGAAGTGCCCCAAGACCACCTAGTAGCTAGTTTGGGAGGTTTTCAGTACAGCATGGATTTAACTTAGCAATGAGCAACACACACCTCTTGGGATCCACCAGCCACTTGGACTTTGAGTGGCTGAGGAAAGCTGTAAAATATGTCTGCTAAACGAAGCATGATAAGGCAAAACAATCCTCAAAAACAAAGGCAGAAACACTCTCTTGCCAGCAGAAAAATATCATACATACTAAGCACAGAGTGGACAGCTGCTCGTCATCCCCCACCCATTCCCATGGGACCACTCTATCTGGTCCTATGGTATTTGCCACCACCTCATAACATTGTAAGGTTTGTTTCCCTGTAAGTCCCTAAATAGACTTTTCTAATATCCCTAATGTGAACTGATCCCAGCTGCTCCAAAGACGGATGGCTGTATTACAGATCAGTATCAGATACTGACGTAACGCTCAAGAGCTTTGCCTTCCCCGCTTCCCACCCCCTGTGATACCATATTTCACAAGAGTAGTCATTAGCGACACTCAGCCAGCAGCTCAGAGGCTGGAAATGATATGTAGAGAGGAGATTTCCTGCTCTGAAGGATTTATGCCAGCTGACTGAGTTTCTGTAGGCAAATGTTGCCTCCAAATGGTAATAATGTGGCTGGCAAGTTTTGGGGTTCCTGCTGGTTGACACAGACTCAGCCTGGGATGGTAGCAGCCCATGAAGAAGAGGTGATCTCGGCCCCTTCTCTGCTGGTTTGATTACCACAGACCCACTGCAGAACTGACATCAGTGGCCAAGCTATTTGGGATGAGAGGCTTGGGATTTATTGTCCTGTGAGACCAAAGTACCGTGTTGCTGCTAAAGGCTGTGCCTTCTACCAAGCATTGGCAGGGCAGTATGAAGAAGATGCTATAAAGAAGATATTACGTGCAGCTGTAGCTGTCAGGGCTGTATTTTTGCCTGCAATAATAAAATATACCAAGCCAAGGTAATGTACCAGCCAAGGTAAAACTGACCACCTGGTCCTTATCATGGGCTAAAAGCAGAGACAGTCAAGTGTTACATCCCAACAAGCTTCATGTGAGACTTCCTTCTTCAGTTTATTAGCTGCAGCCTATCAATTAGTTGCACAGGGATCTTCTTAGGGGTCTGTCCTACAGAGGACAGCCAAAGGTCTGGCTCCATCAGTCTTCTGTTTTACACCAGGGTGAAAACTTGCCCAGAAAAGAGCATGCAAACAAGGCTGGACTGCAGTAAAACTTCCCCAAAATATCCCCACTTCGTCAGAATAGTTGTATTTCTCCCTAATAAACTTCACTGTATTTTTGTTTCCATGAATTTGTCCAGGCATAGGAATACTCTTCTGCATTCACAACACTCTGTGGTCAGAAGGTCCATGCTGACCTACATGCTTGGTGAGAAAGCAGCTACAACCAGGACCAGTTTAAATATGAACCAGTTCCTACTGGTTCCAGAAGCAGAGGCCTCCCAGCCTTTGATTTTTAAATGGTGTTAGTTTTATGCACTTTGCTGCCAAAAGCCAGCAAGCAAATCCCTTGTTCACACATGCATATGCACACATGCAGAGTGGTTCATCCATGTTCCATCTTTCATTGTACGGAGCCCCAGAAAGATCCTCGAACAGCAGATAACAATCCCTGGTTCTGGACAATATCTTCTCTCCTTATCTGAAGTCCTTTGGGTTACCACATTTTTTTGCCAGAATCTGTTGTGGATGCTGTGACCTGGGTAAGCCTGAAGATGTTCTGGGAAAGCTGAGGAGAGAGCATATTGAGACCTGATGAGCAGTGCACTGGAAGATGGGAAGTAATGAATTTGAAATATCACATTCCCACTTGTTTATATGATTGACTAAATGAGGGTCCTACAATGGCAATGTCCACCCCTGAGCCAGTGACTTTCCCAGAGTGAGTCAGTGGGGTTCGGGGTATGGATCACCTCACGCTAAAGCAGATGCAGGGAGCAGAGCTGTGTCTCTGCTGCACCAGGGTGGCCAGGCCCAGAGGTGGACCAAGGCCTGGTGCACACCCAGCACTCATCACACTCATTTTGCCCTGGAGGCTGGCATACAGGAAGGTCTTCTGGGTGTCTTATCTGCCTGTAAATGATGCTGGGCATCACTCCAGATACATGGGGACAGCTGAGCCAGAGATGGCCCATCGGCACTACAAGCTAATACCTGCTAGACAATGCCCTAAAGCAACAAAACTACATGAGGCGTAGTAGCAAACATCAACCTCAAGAGCATGGTCCATGCTGTCCTACATTTCAGCTTTCCTTCTGCCTCCAGACTAGTGAATCCCACCCCACCTGGCCACATGCACCAGCCTGCAGATGTGGCAATACCACAGACACCATAAACACCCTTGTCCCCCACACACTCTCATCACCCAGCAGCCAGCCAAGGCTACTCCATGAGCTCCAGTGTAACAGAGAGATATTTTGGAGTTAAACATCCTGCAGTTCAGAAGGGGCTGCCAAATGAAAAAAAGAAAATAGTTTCCTTCCTTGCTTTAAATTCTTCAGGCTTTGTACAGCTGGAGACATCCCAGGGTCGTCTTGTTGATCATTACTCTTCTCTCCCTTGTCCCCACTGGATGGATGCATCTCTGATGTAGCACAGGACACAGGTACAAGTATTTGGGCCCCTGAAAACCCAGTGCCTGACACCAGGAATCACCCTCCTTTGTCCCCAGTGCCACCTCTGATGTCCATTGCTGTGTGATTATGGAAGCTTTCACTCCCATTTGATACCTCAAGACAGCGCCACTATGCCCTCCTTTCCCAGTCATGCTTTGGAGCTCTCATCCATCTCTGAGACAGAAGAGGAAGGCACTGGGTCAAGCCTAGGGAGAGACTTCAGGTGTCCAATTTCCTCCCTTGCACTAAAAGAAACCTCACCAGGAGGTTGCCCACTGTTCTCTAATGCCATCGGGTTTGTTCTTGGATGTATATAAAAAAGCGCTTCACCTCCCTCTGGGCTGGTATCTCCTTCATCTACTTCTGCTCCCAGCTCTTGATCCTTTCCCTGTCCCTGGACCAAACTGGAGAAACCTTGCTTCTCCCGAGCCTTGTGACCAGCAAAGGGCTCAGAGTAGCCCCCAAAAAGCTGGAGACGCTTTAACAATACACTTGTTTTGTGCATTTAAGTAGCTTAATTTTTTCTTCCTGATCTGCATTCACCAACCCTGAGATGCAATTCGCTACCCTGCCCTGGTAGCCTGTGGGTCACCCTGCAGCCCAGACCATCTTCCCAAACTCAAATCGCTGCAGGAACCCCTGTTCTTCATTGTCAAAGAGGAGAGGCCCTTCCTAGCAGTCGCAGCCAGCAGCAGAGGGTTTTGTCAGCTCTGCCCGTGACTTTGGGAGGCTCCAAGCACATCTCTTCACCCTACGGCACCTTATAATCCCTCTGGGTCCAACCTCTGTCCCATGTTAGCCACCGGTGTGGGCATGAGGGAAACGTGACCGAGGTGCCAAAGGATATCATTGCACTGACAGTTGGATTTACACTTTCTTCGTCGGGTCCAGACGTCACTTTTCACAGCTCATTGCTCTGCTTTCTGTCCAGCTCTGCTTCTCCCTCCCTCCTTTCCCTTCATCTATAGATATTTTATTGCAAACACTCTGGCTTTTACGACCGGATTTTTGGCTCTGGCCCACTTCCCCCATCAATTCTTTTGTCACTTTTACTGTCAGCTGCTCCTGGATAAAAATAACAAGACAGGCCAGGTTTTGTGAGCTGGTCTCCGTGCTTAGGAAATCCTGCAGAGAACAAGGGGAAAATTACATCAAATAATCAGGGTACCTGTCAGGAGCAGCAGATGGCTAATAATAATATTCTGGGTGAAGACCACGGTGCATTGTAACTCGCTATTTAATTGAAATGCTGTTCTGTTCTTCTTTGAAGTCCTCTTCTTCCGACCAAAGAGTGACTGGATGTTCATTAGAGAGCCTCTCATGGTCCACCCCAGCCTGAGCTGAGAGCAAACAGATGCTGCTGTAATTCCCCAGTGAGACCCTCTTCCCATCAGAGCTGTGCTTGTCCTGCTGTGCTTGGACCCAACCATGGGGCCCACCAGCCCCTCTCACAGGTAATCCGTAGTGACAGATGTAAAAGGAACCATACCATGAAATTAAATCCAGAGGAAAACTCATCCATTCCCTGAAGAAGTTCACAAACGCAGGGCAGCAGGATCTTGCCTCACAGTCCCATACCAGCAAGGTTTCATTAGGAACGGGAAAACCTCCAGAGATGAGAAAGGCAGCTGGTTCTCCTTGGCTCAGTCCTTGCTGCACCTTGTAAGGTTTGCAGCAAAGAAATCAGAATAATCCCTAATTACACACTCTGAGCAACTAACACTGGTTTTCTACCACCATTGGATAACTAGAAAGGGAGTCCTTTTGCAGATGTTCATAAAACCCACAAAAGCTCAGGCAAGTAGAGTTGATCCTGCTTCTGCTCTTATCCCAAGCCCAACAGTCACTACTTCTATGCCAGGAACCTTAGCTGTGCAGGGAACACTTCTGGGATCACACTGGAACCTCATCTGATAACCATCTGATAACCGCCATACTGATAAACCGTTGGCAGAACACTTGGCATGACTTTGGCCAGGGACAGCTAGCACTCTCCTAAATGATTCCCCAGCACAAAAATCAGGAGTTAGCACCGGCCTTTTCCTACCAGGCAACTCACAGGCAGCCACCTCGCTTTGGATGTGAGGAGTGTTTAGCAGTACGGATGTGCCGAGCTCATTTCCATTGAGCTCAAGGTAGTGGAAAATGCCCTGACACGGGCAAATGTACTGTTGTAGACATAAGGTGGTGAGTGCAGAAGAGCTGTCATCACAGCTGCTGCCATTCTGATCTGAGCGTTACTCAAACCGTATAACTTTGTAGGACTATTCCTTATGGGACCAGAAGTCAGCGTTACAGCCAGGGACTTTGCTAGTGTTCATGTTTACTTCCAAAAAAAATCTACCGTAACTCATCCTTCACAGCAGTTTCCACCTGCTGTGAACCAGCAGATCTGCTTTCTGCTGGCCTCCAAGAAAACCCCATCTCCCTTCTTGTCCTCCTTGCTCAAACCTGTTCTCCTGGATTTCTACCCACAGCCCAGGCCAATACCCTGGCCCCGGTGTCAAGAGCTGCAAGACACCGCCTCCCAGCCTGTGCCTTTCTGTGCTTCCACCTTCTGCTGCTCTTGCTGTTCATACTCCCCAAAAGATCTTCCTTTTGACCTTTTCACAACAGACCTTCCTTTGACTGGTTCTCAGCCAGCAAAGAGAGGGCACAATCAGGCACTTTTCTTCTCCACAAAACAAAGCTGTGGGCTGCTGGTTAACCCTTTCTCTTTCCTGCCCAAGGCAGGGTTGACTGTCAGCTCACAGGGTCTGCGGGGCTTCACTTCAAGGTGGGGATAAGGCCCCACCTCAAATACTGTGTTCAGTTTTGAGCCTGTCACTACAAGAAAGACATTGAGGTGTTGGAGCATGTCCAGAGAAGGGAAACAAAGCTGGTGAAGTGTCTGGAGAACAAGTCTTATGGGGAGCAGCTAAGGGAATTGGGGTTGTTTGGCCTGGAGAAAAGGAGGCTGAGGGGAGACCTTATCACTCTCTACAACTACCTGAAAGGAGGCTGTAGCGAAGTGGGGGTTGGTCTCTTCTCCCAAGTAACAAGTGACAGGACAAGAGGAAATGGCCTCAAGTTGCACCAGGGGATGTTTAGATTGGATATTAGGAAAAATTTCTTCCTGGAAAAGGTTGTCAAGCACTGGAACAGGCTGCCCAGGGAAGTGGTTGAGTCGCCATCCCTGGAGGTATTTAAAAGACAGGTAGACGTGGTGCTGAGGAACATGGTTTAGTGGTAGACTTGGCAATGTTCGGTTGATGGTTGGACTCGATGGCCTTAAAGGTCCCTTCCAACCTAGATGACTGATTCTATGGTTCTACCTGAGCAGTGCCCCCCAAGGTTGCAGCCGCATTGCACCATGCATGCCCGGCACAGTGCTCTGGAGGAGAGTGGTTCAGGAGGCAACATCTCACCAGACCACCACTGTGCATGGGGCACCAGTCCCAACGTCAGCCTGGCCACCCCAGAGTGGCAGAGGGGACACCAGCATCCCATGAGCCATGCTGAGATCTCAGTGCCCACCTCAGCCATGGAGGTATAGATTTCTACCAAAGCTTTCTCTTTCAGTAGATTGCCATTTTCTGATAGAATGGAAACCAACTCTAAAAAAAACAACTCAGGCACCACTGCTCCAAGGGGAGAGAGATCAAAATTCATTTCATTTTACTGCAGGCATCCAACAGTTAGGCGTTAAATCTGAGTCCATCGTTTAAGCTCTTTTTCTGGTTAGTATCTGAATGGACCATCCCATGTGTATTTTAGCTGAGTCTTTTCAGATGTTAACTATTTCTGATAAAAATACCTTCCTATGAAGATGGAAGATCCTCCTTTAAGTCTATCCATATCTGCCATATAACATGGGCTGCAGTAAGCAAGGGCTGGATTTGTCATAGAACTCAGTTCCTTGCAGGGAAAGAGAGACTTGGTTTAGAGGCTAAAATCTTTCTTCTGAAAACGATGTTGAAAAATAATTTCTCAGTGCTTTTTCACAAGCAGGGAAGGGAATGTGGTACAGCAGCTCATAAACACCTGGATAATGCAGCAGTTCATCTCCAGGGATACGATTTTAATTTATATTATGAACTAAACAAAGATACTAAAGTTGCACAGGGTTTCTCATTTGCATTAATTTGACTGAGCGTATCACAGACAAAATGTCACAGTTGTGACTCTAATTGGCAGGAAAGCGCAGTTTCCAAGTTGACAGGAAAAAAAATTTCCTGTCCAAATTGGATTCAAATCAGTATATGTATAATTTTTAGTTTCCTAGAAACTGGAAGCTTTCCAAACATGGTGCACACCCAACAGAATTGGCTTTTTATCAGTTCCGCAGCCAGTAGCAGCAAAACAGAAATTGATACCAATTGCGCTGCATTGCCGCAGGCAGCACCCGCGTTGCGCTGCTCCTGGGGTTAATCACTACGTGAACTCACCCAGGGCTCAAAAACCAGCAGGTTCAAGAGTTCCTGGCCCATAATCCTGGCCAGGTTCCACTGAAACCTAACCTTGGACTCAGTAAAATCACTTTAAACCCAAGATTTTTCAAAAAAAGAATTTCATGTTTGCTAAATTAGTATTTTCCCATGACCCTTTTACTTGAGAAAAAAAAAAAGAAAGAAAGAAAGAAAGAAAATTAATAATTCCAATTGCTACAGCAGGTCTTTCATATGCCTGTCCTTGATTTTTCACGGACATCTGTGCAACCTCTCCTACCCAAGCAAGGGCGAAGCATGCATAATGTAACCACATAGCTAATAAAAGTAGTTCATGTCAGAGATAGACTGGAAACAGGAGATAAAACCACAGATTAAAAATAACTTAAACCCAGACGAAGTCAAGGTTGAAAGCATAGCAGCAATATTCAGGTAAGCAAGTTACAGGGTATAGGTACCAAAATAAAGCATTACAAACACTGGAAATTCACTTTATGTTTAAAATTAAAGAAGTCCAAGCACGTTAATGTAAAGAAACGCAGTTAGGATAACCAAAAATATTAACTCTGCCCTGTAGCAAGTCCACACAAAACCCATTTCATTATGATATGCGCTCTAATTCTATTTTTAAGTCATCAGGTAGATTGAGCTGCCCAAGGTCACGTTTGCTACTTTCACTTTTCTGTGATGCAATTTAGGCAAAATTAACAAACAGACATCAAGAGCATTAAAAAAGAGTTTTTGCAAAAGTACATGTAGGCAATGGAATTTTCTTGCAATAACAGTCTTGTTGCTGGAGTTGTTTAAATCTAGACGAGGCACTTGAGAACGAAGCAAAGAGACAATCCCGTTCTGCTCCTGCCGGGGCATGTGGACAGGATGACCTAACAAGTCTTTCCCATCTGCCATCCCTGTGGTTCCCTGAGAAATTAAATCCCAGGAGACCCAGGGCCTGATCCTGAGAGGTGAACCCAGCGGACTAGACTTCACCCTACTTAGGCTTACTATAAATAAGTTTGTGTCGGGGCCAATTACTGGCATTTGCCTCTTTCTCAGTCCTTTCAGTCAGACCCTCTTGGCATTTAACGATGTGATTTTTCCAGCAATACATGGATTGCTTTCACTTCCATCCTTTTCCCAGCTGTCTGACTCACAAATGTGGGCTGACTTGGTTAAATCCGGGGTGCCAATGTTAGAGAGATGGGCAAAGAAGTAAAAAAAAAAAAAAAGAAATAAAAATCCCACACCCTAATTTTGCAAATATTTGTGCAAAGGAAAAAATGAATCTGCCTCTCACGTGTCTACCCTCTTGCTGAGTTTATAGTAAGTATGCCAACAGATGAGTTTTCTGGCAGGAAAACTGGTATAAAGAGCACACATTAAGTGAACACTCAAAAATATTTCAGGAGGGTTAATTTTCATTGCACAGCCCTCATCCTAAACGTCATTAATCTCATCAAAGATCACAAACATTACTGTGTGATCTGTGTACCCTACAAAAAGTTAACCAGACATGAAACTGTCACTAACTGAGAAATATTTACTACAACTAGATGAAAAATAATATCCAATAATGTGTACAATCAAGAAAACCTTCATTCCCTAGGGGACAAATTAAAAACAGAAAAGAAAGCTGAATTCCTGGCATGTGTTATTTAACTGAACTACGTTCTCAGCCTTCACTTCATTTTTTTCATATGTGCCTCCCAATCTGGGGAAAGCATTCGACAGCGTTTTAGAGTTGTTCAAAATTGTTGGTGGGAAACTACTTACTTGTATGAAATCAGCCATTTTCTGCCTAACTGGAAGTTTACACAAGAAGTTTCCATTTTTCATGTAATAATTTTAGCCAGAGAAGATGCCCTGGGACACACGTTTCAGTCAATCTAATGGAAGTTTGCAATTTAGTCCAGAGCAAGTTGCTGAGAATTTGAAAATTATTTAAACTCAACTTTCAAACATCAAAACAGTGGAACTTCAAATATGCTAAAAATTGCATGCTGTTTACATAAAATGCCTTTTTCCACATGCACATCTGGGGGCAGAAGGTGGCCTTCTAGCACATCAAAATATCTTCCCAATGTGTTTGCACTGTGAACAGGACCAGGAGCAGTGTTGATGCCAACCCGCCGTGTCCCATGACTAGCAGCTACAAGAATACACCATCACCAGGGTTACTCCTCAATGCCCCGTATTTCTTCTCCTTTATGCCCCACCAGCTCAGATGCCATCAAGGTATCAAGTGTAGAAAAAGTCATGCTGAACAAAAAAGATGGTATCTGACAAAGCCAAGAGCTTCCAAGTTACATTCACCAGCACACACACATACTATAATTCCTGCAGCAAAAGTGGCTAGAGGATATTTCCAGGCCTTTTCCCACACACAGAGGTTTGAACCCTGGCCAGGACTCCCTACATCTGTTCCGTAAGAGTGGGTTCTGGTACAGAAGTGTTGCCTCATGTCACTTTTACAGTCCTCCATGAGTCAGTAATGAGTGCCTCAATCCAGCCCGATTTCAGTCCAGAAAACTCAGCACGAGATATAAAGGAGCCTTTTGGCATACAGATGGGTGATTTTCTCTTTCTGGTCCATCCACTGGTTTCTATTTGCCATGTCCTGTCCACTTTCCACAGGGCCACCATCCATGGTGGTGATGGATGGACCCAGTGTGTGGCTGCTTGGAAATACAGAGCAACAAGAGGATTGGAGGTGAAGATGTCCAAGTTGAACGAATGAAATGTAGACCTGGTGCCCCGAACAGATGGCAAAGACCCAGGGACATCCTGGCTCTCTGTGCCCTTTTCGATATAAAATGGTTTGTGTCCATCTTGGACAGAATCACATCATGCATCTGAACATGAAGCAACATCAAGCAACAAAGTGAATGTCCTCTGTGCCCTGGTGTGGGTGTATTTGTCATCCCCACCCCTCCACCCAAGGCCCATGTTTGGAAGGTGTTGAGTTCTTCCTGGTAGAAAAGCAAGACATTTTCTTCCCACATCCACATGGTCTCAGCACTTCTCAGCTGGACCATGTCCTGGGCTCCCACCCAGCCTGAGTGGACTTTGGGAGTTGGCAGCCTTTCTGTTACAGAGATAATCTGTAACAATCAGATTAATAATCAGCAGTAATGAGAAATGCATTTGTGAGAAAGGCCGGGGCCATGCTTTGGAATGACTCCATGTAAGGAAGAGACAACTGCCTACTCCTTCTTATGGGATATTCCCCGCACTGAGCTGGAAGATAAGCAGACCAGCAGGTCACCAGGCAGGCCCTGAGCTCAGGCATGACTGGACCTATGGCCAGTGATGGAGATGACAGTGCTGTGGTCTCTGCACCCCTCCAAAGGAGCTGGCTATAGAAAGCTCCTACCAGCATAGACTTCTCAACACAGTTCTAGGAAAGCTGTCACAGGAAGCGTGCAGTGCTACCCAGCCCTCCCAAGCCATGATATGTACCTGCTGTCCACAATGGCAATGATGTGAGTCATGTCTTCAGTCCATGCCTTGCCAACCAAAGTGACTGGTTCCAAGGGGGAGAAACTGATACCCATTTGTCTGAGCCCTGAGAAGAGTAGAGGAGAGGGAATAGGCAGCAAGGGTAGAAGGAACTAAGGTTACTCTGTGCCTGGTAGATTCATGCTTCTGAATCTCTAGCCACAGATGGAGACTACTCCCCTTCAAAGGAAGATCATGCTCCTACCTCAGTCAACAGCAAAATACGCAGTGATTTCAGTGGCAGCAGAAAAATTGCCTTGTGGAAAAAAGGGCAAAGAACAAGGGCAGCGAATTCATAGTTTCCATCAATGTGTTTGCACGTCATCTTTTTATCTGCAAAGACTTTCTGTGAGCTAACCTCATCCCTGTCACCACAAACCATCAGCCTGCATGTGGGTGGCCAGGGCAGTGTTCACGGCAGGGCAGACATACATCAACAAGCTGCTGAGCACGAGAACTCTGGTCTGCTCAGAGGGGAGGTCACACGTGTGGAGATCGCCCATGTTAGGTAGTGCTCAGAAGACACATGGATTGTGCCAATCCATCATGCCAGACCAAGTAGACAGATGAGGGAAGTCAGGGATTATAGAATCATAGAATGGTTAGAGTTGGAATGGACCTTAAAGATCATCTAGTTCCAACCCCCCTGCCTGGACACCTCCCACTAGACCAGGTTGCTCAAAGCCCCATCCAACCTCGCCTTGAACACCTCCAGGGATGAAGCATTCACAACTTCCCTGGGCAACGTGTGCGTCTCACCACCCTCACAGTAAAGAATGTCTTCCTAACATCTAATCTAAATATCCCCTCTTTCAGTTTAAAACCATAACCCCTTGTACTATCAACGGGGCTGGAAGCTTTGCAGCATTGCCACATGGCATCGTCATTCAAAGTTTGGTCATTCTCTATCATTGCACCACGCTGCTGGCACTTTGCAGAGGAAAGCAATAGTACTGGGAGGGTGGCATCTGGGTATTGTTTCAAAACACAGCTTTGCTCTGAATTCCTTATTGCCCAGAAAAAGGAACANCGGGGCTGGAAGCTCTGCAGCATTGCCACACAGCATCGTCATCCAAAGTTTGGTCATTCTCTATGATTGCACCACGCTGCTGGCACTTTGCAGAGGAAAGCGATAGTACTGGGAGGGTGGCATCTGGGTATTGTTTCAAAACACAGCTTTGCTCTGAATTCCTTATTGCCCAGAAAAAGGAACAGAACCCAGGCTCCAAAGCAGTTTGCCAGGCAAGGATCCTGAAATCTCCAGCTCTGGGTAGTTCACCTGATGAAGCATTCTGAAAGTCCACAGAAAGCCCAGTCTGCTCAGAAGCTTCCACACCAAGCAGCAGAGAAACACAGCAGAAACCAGGAAAAACGTGCACTACAGTCCATTTTCCTATGAGCTTTACCAACCCAACTGGGTCTGCTGGCATGTCAGTGCCATGCAGTACTCCAAGGTATGGGAGAGTCTGGACTATACTCCCACCATAATGGTAATTATTCTTCATTTGCCTGGCTCACCACATTGGCTGCTAGTCTGATGGGGCAGAAATGGCTTCTCA
Organism: Anarhynchus alexandrinus; assembly: GCA_008711295.1. Lineage (NCBI taxonomy): Eukaryota > Metazoa > Chordata > Aves > Charadriiformes > Charadriidae > Anarhynchus > Anarhynchus alexandrinus. The sequence goes on from VUYV01000046.1 coordinate 156,469, forward strand.
CTTTGTCTAACCGCAATACCTCTCTCCTGAAAATCCTACAGAGTAAATTAGCACATGATAGGCTTGGAGATACAAATATTTTCTTGGAGATATGTCAATTTGGGTTTTTTAGGGTGTGGTGGGTTTTTTTTTTTCAGGGTCAAAGTCTTGACAGCCTTTTGGGGGAAAGAGGAAGAAATATTTTTTTTAAGATGAAAGGCAGGTGCAACATGAGCTCTTATCTTACTGAGCTGTGGCCGTCAGGAGAAGTATTAGCCCATTGGATTCTCAGCCATTCATCTCCAGCTCTTGTATAAACAGAATTCTAAACCATCAAGCAAAGTCTTTATCTCCCAGGGAATTTAACATTTTTCTTGAGTGCTGTTCAAAGGAAAAGAATGTAGCTCCAGAGCTGGACAACTTGCTTTAAGCCATCCTCATGGTTGATGTCACCACAGATAAACAAAGCAATTCTGGGGCCAGCCATGACAAAAATGGCAAATTCTTCCTTGAGCAGTTACACCAAGAGCTACCTTGTCTGCTCTGAGGGCAAAGCAAGCTCCTGCCCAGCTAGCCAGAAGACTCTTTGGAAAGTGGAGCAGACCCTGAAAAAGCCACAGAGACCTTATTGCTGACCCACATTGTCACAAGAGTGCTACCATTTATCCTCAATGGGACAGAAAAACCCCAAGACAATTGGACTTGAGGCCAGCTCTCCTTTATCATCCTTGTTTTTGCAAAATGCAGTGTACAAAAGAAATCTATATGGTGTGGCTGTGGGGTCACAAGTGGAGGATAGGGTGTTATTCTGAATAACAAACAAATGTTGCGTTGTCCCCTCCTGAATTTGTCTGAGAGGAATGAAAATAGGATGAAATAGAATCACAGAATATAGAATGGTTGCACAGAAATAGTTTGCATTCACGTGATGTTCTCACAGCCATCCTCCTGATTCACCTGTCTAGGAGGCAGTGAAGATTGAGACTCCCTCCAGATTAGGACACACAAGTTCAGTTGCTCCTATGTAAATTTGATGTCTGAGTTTCCACCACAGCCACTGGAGATCAAGTCAATGGAGCTCAGATCTTGATCCAGCCCACCGTACAGTAGATACCCAGTTTGGAGTGGATTTGCTTGCCTAAAAGGAGACACCTAGAAACATCTGAGATGCCCAAGGGCATCTCAGACATCCACATGATGCTGGTAGGTAAGACACAGGATCCATTTCAAATGAGGAGTGTTTCGACAATTGAATGCCGTCCACAGCTATCCCACGGATGTCAATGACATTGACAAATCAGGTACCTAGATATGTCCTCAGGGAACCTGAATGCTCTGTTTACTGAAATCATTCAACAAACTTGGGAAATGGTGTCAGGCAGCTGTGGAGCCTTTCCTGCAGTGTCCGACAGAAACCCATGCCTTTGGCTCACAAGGGTGCCAGACCAGCATTTCTCCTGAATGCTCTCCTCGGTGTCTGGTCCTCAGGAATGATCAAAATTTCTTGCTGATGCTAAAGAAAAGTGTTGATAATGAAAATGACACTTCATCTGTGCCAACTGAGAGTCACTGCCTGTTCAGACTCTGGATACCCCTTCCCCGAATAATGTCTTCTGCTCTGATCTCTGCGCTTGCCAGTCTGCAAACCACCTGCCTAGCAGAAAGGCAATAACCCAGAGACATCATTAAAACACAGTGGGAAAACCTCCACAAAACTCATTTAACATTGCAGATTAGAAAAGATTCATCATTTAGCCAGAAAATGGTCCCTGTATAGACTTCTCTTCCTACGGTTTTCTGTTTGAAGCAGCCCAGCTACTCTGTTGACATCTCAAAAGAATCACCATTCTCCAGCCCAGTGCTGGAGCCCAGTGCTATATAAATACAACCCCTTCATTTCCAGAGTTCAGAAATGTTCATTTTATATCAGTCTTCCCGGTATTTAGGAGCCATTTCCCACCTAATTCTTCCAGTGGCTTCACTCGTGTCAGTGGAACCTCAGTTCAAATCATGATTATCATGTTTGATATGGGTTTCTTGGTCCTAGAAGGCTATATCGGAATATCAGCCATGTCAGCCTATGTCCATGCTAGCTCAAAAAGAAGGATTCAAGAACAAAAGTGAGTCATCAGGCTGCCTAGCTATGTCTGAACCCAAGGTCAGTATATCCTCAGTGCTATTGCAACATCTCCATTTGATGTAGATGTCTCCACACTCTCAGTTCCTTCAGCATGAAGGCTGAGACAATAACAAAATCTAACCACTTCAGTTTTCCCACTGAAATAAGGATTTCTTTGACTCCATCCAAAATGCTTTCGTTCCCAGCTCCAGTGCACCAAGCTACGTGTACACCACCTCTTCTGGACACTTCAGCCATCCCCTGGGACTAACAGGAGAATAAGCTGAGTGAGTCAGCATCCTGCCTCCAACAGTGGACGCCCAAGAAAGAACATAGGCTTAGTACAAATATATAACAATATTTCCTTAAAACAGTTCCCAGCATTCAGCAGCTTATGGGTTGGGAATTTCCCAGGTAAGAATTTAGTAGGCAGGCATTTAGTCGTCTTCAGTGAACTTTTCTTCCAGAGTTTTCCAGTCTCTTTCTGAGCATACACAAACTTTCCAGATCCACAACCTCCTGCAGCAAGGCGCTCCACAGTTTTATGACACACTGTGTGAACAACCACCTCTTTTTCTTGAACATGTCCCTCAGTAGCTTCTTTTGGTGCCCTCTAGTTCTTCCATTGGCAGAGGTTGCGAGGAGTCATCCCCTAGTCTCCACCTCTGTGCTGCTCAGGAGTAATATTGTCATATGCCCCTTCATCCCTCGCTTTTCCAGCCTGAGGAGTCCTAATATTTGGCAGCACTGCTTCTCTCCAGAGCAGGTCGGCAGAGGGAGCTGACGGTCTGAGCCCTTCCAGCAGCTTATGTCTCTTTGCGTGTTTCAGCTTTTAACGCTCAGTCTAAATATAAAACAATACCCATTGTTTCTCCCAGCTGCATGTCTGAAAGTTTCAGGGGAACACAATCAAATAGCCAATTAAGGCAATGCACTCAAAAGGAAGAATACTGGGACTTAAGATAATATTTTATTCTGAACAAAGGCAGATTTAAGGGCTTGTCCTAAGACACCAGCCAAGAGAACAAGACAAGCAAGAGAAAAAAAAATCCTGATTCAGAATGACGCCTCAACCTTGGCATGTTTTTAGACAGTTGCTTTCACCTGTGTAATCAGAGCATGAACGATGCTGCCTTGAATATCACGTACCATCGGCATCTGCAGGAGCACAGCCTGCCTTTTGCTAGAAACCTCCTTTAAGCCTTGGAGACGTCATCTGAGCACTCTCTGCCTCAGTTTCTCCACTCCTCTATGCTTTGCTCTTCTTTATGATGGTTACATCAGGACAGGGAGCGTGTCTTGCTGTGGTGGTCAGAGATGTAGGTGGTCAGCTGGTGTAACCCAGACTGGCCCAGACTTTACCACTATACATGAGCCTCACCACAGGTTCAGCTTAGAGGAATTAATCATCTGCAACTGCCTGAAAAAGCTCAGTTTCCAAAGTCTTCCCCCAAATTCTTGGGCATGTTTCCCCTGAACGTTTTCTGCACAGTAATAGAACTTTGCCCCAGCATGGAGGAAGCCAGGAGCTGGGGGGATGTTGCCTCAGAGGAGGTGACGTTGGTGAGGTCTGCGATGAGATCCAGGGCATGGAAAGCTCTGGCTGCAAACCCTGAGCTCCCCACATGTCCCTAACCATGGCTCTGGAGCCACTAGCTGAAATGGGAAGCCAACTGCATCCAGAGACCCAGGAGTCTGATACCTTCCAGTCCTCCGGAAACTTCAGGGGGAAAAAAAAGTCTGGTTTTGGTCCGATTTGGACCCAAACCAGCTCATTAAAAAAAAAAAAATACAACCCACACTTGATGACATTTCCCGCTAAGCAGAAAGCCAGCAAGCTCTCACTCCCCCCCATCACCCCTGGGTTTGGCATCCTCCAGAGCCCACGTGCTTTGGCCGAGTTTCGTTTGATCCGCAGCGCAAAGGAGCCTCGCGTCGCGTTTCTGGCAGCTGCATTGCACCACCGGGTAATTCTGTGGCTAAACTGTTTAAATAATGTTAATGGCTTTACAAATTCACTTTCAAAACAGCCCGAAGTGTAAAGCCAGCACAGCTGAAGCAGCATGCTGGGGCTTAGGCATGTTTAGATAAGAGTGGGTGCAGAGTAAGCTTTCAGAGTGCTCCACACGAGCTACTCAAAAGCTGGAAACTGGGGACTTCTGCCTCTTAACTACATCTCCTGCACGGCGGTGGGGTAGATGTTTGCTACAGCAGGGCAAGGATGGAAAGCCAGCACATCTAGAGGCTTTGAGGGATTAGTATTTTTATTTTTCTTGGCAGCTGGCTCCCTCTGTGGCAGGTGCTGTTGGAGAAAACAACAGCAGATCCGTGGGTATTCTCAGGTTTTTAAAACAGCAATAAATAAAATTTTTTTTAAAAAATTAAAACCAAAGGCTTAATTGAGGGTGCTGAATGTTTGGCAAAAAGTCAGGTTTTAACAGGGGGCAAGTCTGGCTCAAACCCACCTACTTGAGGCAAAAATTGCAGTTGCCTGGCACGGTGTTGTGCTCTTAGTTTTGAGTCGGGATGTGCCCTGGCTCCTCAGCCGGTGAGGAGGAGGTTGAGAAATGCAATGTGGCATTACTGGAGGGCAGGACTCAGCTGCATGGACCTGGGGAAAGTGCAAGCCACAGCGATGAAAGTCCAAAAGGCAGAGGCAGAAGCATGGAAACGTGGGCAGCAGCCACATTTCCACATCCAGACCTTTTCTGGATTCAGCATAGAAAGCTATTCAGGGAAGACTGGAGCTCTCCGTCCTCAAGCGTATTTGCACATCTACTCCTCCTCAATGCCTGCACGGGCTTCATGCCCACCACACAGGTCATGCTGTGATCGTGATAGTCACAACAGCATCCCGCAGGATTATCTGTGCCTCTTAGCAGCCCAGATTTCACAAGGGTCACCCACTGCATTCACGTAAGCGCAGCTGTACTCAGTAATCTCTCCTGGCCAAACAAAAATAGGTTCGGGATATGTTTGTGCTTTGATTTACATCAGGATAAATCAGCTGTTCTGCCCCAGTGGTCAGCTGTCTACCGGCAAAGGAAAAGTGAGATAAGGTCAGGACAGACCTTTGGAGTGTCTGCAGGAGAGATTTAATGTGTGACAGCATGGCTCAAACTCGTATTTAGGAAACCAAATAAATTCAAAAGAAAAATTAAGTGCATTTTTTAACAACGGAGATGATAAACCACTAAAACAAGCCAGTACAGGAAGGGGTGGATTCACCAGTTCTTGATGCTTTCAAATCAAAACCAAAGGCTTTTCTAGCCAAACACAATTTATGGTGAGTGAGACGTGGTCTTTGAACCACCCTCCACTACAAGGCATGAACGTACTGGAAAATCTGTGTTTCTTACCAAACAATAAATATAGGTTTGCAGCCAGTGTGCAGCCATCCTCACGCTGATCCTGATGCCAACTAAGAGAAAACCCAGCCATGACCAGAGAAGACCCAAAGCCCTAGCACAGCCCACGCTCCTGAAATGGCATTCATTGTGTCCCTTAAAGCTGTGTCCCAACATGAACCAGCAACTGCTGGTTCCCTCTGAATCCAACTCTGGTCATGCAGTGCCTCTGCCCAAAGGATCCACAGTGCTCCCAACTGCAAACCGCTGGGCTCAAAACTTGCTCTGCACAGACCTGACAGTGGCACAGATCTTGAGTGGTCCCAGGGCTGGGTCTGGTGGGAGAGCCCAGCACTCAGAGACGGACCCAGAGCTGGGTTTAGGCAGTGTGTAGGGCATGGTCCACCCTGCCATGCCATTTCCATATCGTGTAGTTCTGGCACACCTTCTATTGTACTCGATGAGGACTGCCATGAGTCACTGCTCTCTCATAAGCTCTTCCCCTCCAGGTGGTGAGAGTGGTTTTTCCAGTCAGCCATACCCAGGAACAGAAAAAAATGCTAATATATACTATCCCATCAAGCTGTTCCACATCCCCTCGCCTCCAGTTGCAATCCCATACCTTACGTGAAAGAGGAGCTGTGTCCAGAAAGGTGGGAACAAGTCATCCAAAAGGCAAAACCCGGGGAAAATTACTTCCCTTTGCCAGGCCAGTAGATGCTTCTCAAACATATTGTTCAATCTGTGTACATCTGGAGTTAACACAGAGGGTGAATAAGAGCATCCAGACAGTTACATGTTATGGCTGACCACTTGTCATCTACAGGATCCTTTTTCTTAATAGTTCCTCCAAAAATCATTTTGAGGAATTTGCTGAGCAATGATGCAAAAAGCCTGAGGCTGCTGAAGGCAGAAGAAGGTTGGCCAATGACTCTGAAGTTCAGTCTGGTTTTAGCTTTGATGGGAGGAGAGGGATCAAACAGGAAAGAGGACTTGGGAAGAGAGACAATCTCTGGCCAGCACAGAAGAAAAAACAGTCATTTGTCCAGTGGTGGTTGTGGGGACCCTACAGTAAACATGGGCCACTGAAGGATTCAGTGCCCTGAGATCAGGGCTGGCCAAGCTGGGATCTCAAAGACTATGCATGTGTAAAGGACAGGACGGAAATAAAAGGAGGGAAGACAGGCTGCGTCTACCACTAATGCTGTCTCATGTGGCAGCTTCCTCCTGGCCCAGCCGTGACCTGGTAGATGTCCACACCATGGTGATGGACCTACCACAACATGCTGCCTGGGATGGTCCTGGCCCATAACCCCCAGGTGTCATGGAAAATCATCTTGGTGACATGAAACACTCATTTTGCCCAGCTTCTCCCAATTAAACAGTCCCTGCAAACCAATCAAAAGACAGTCCTGCCTTCCTAAAGCCTAGACAAGTGCCACCACTTCCCATTTGTANTGGCAGGGGGGTTGGAACTCGATGATCTTCAAGGTCCTTTCCAACCTAAACCATTCTATGATTCTATGAAGACAGGCTGCATCCACCACTAATGCTGTCTCATGTGGCAGCTTCCTCCTGGCCCAGCCGTGACCTGGTAGATGTCCACACCATGGTGATGGACCTACCACAACATGCTGCCTGGGATGGTCCTGGCCCATAACCCCCAGGTGTCATGGAAAATCATCTTGGTGACATGAAACACTCATTTTGCCCAGCTTCTCCCAATTAAACAGTCCCTGCAAACCAATCAAAAGACAGTCCTGCCTTCCTAAAGCCTAGACAAGTGCCACCACTTCCCATTTGTACACAGGGCACTGGTTTGCTAAAGCAATGCTAGAGTGCTAGCTGGTATCTCCAACGCCAAGTGTGGTATTATCCATTACCATGGACAACTTGAATCACAATTATCACCTTCAGTGTTGGCAAATACCTTCCTCCAGGCCAGACACCAGGATTCTGCCCAACAGCTTACCCCAGGAGAGGGATGGGGGATCCCCTGGCCACAAAGCACAGAGCCCCACATACCATGGCATCATCAAAGGATCCTGGGGTAATTCAGGCTGGAAGGGACCTCGGGAGGTCTCTAAACCAACCACAAAGCAGGGTCAGCTATGGGGATCAGCCCAGGTTGCTCAGGGCTGAATGCAGTCTCATCTCCCAGGATGGAGACTGGGCAACCTGTCTCCTTGCATCACAACCTGTTCATCATTCGCCTTGGCCAGGCTGAGGTCAGGTTCCCCACACAGGCTCAAGCATGTCAGAGTCACCGCCAGAGGAGGCAGCCCAGGGAGGATTCATGAAGGAACAGGGCCATGCTTGTGGAAGATGGATGCAGCCTGCTTTCATGTCTCCCCAGGAGCAGGCAGACCTGTGATCCCCCCCAAGGGGCTTTGCCCTTCCCACACCCTCAGTTCCCATCTCCTCGTGGCCTCTCTGAGGCCGCAGGAAGCCAAAGGCACCTCACGCTGCTCTAGGATGGCGGCAGCTCCTCCCAGCTCAACCTCTCCAGCAAGGGTGCCCTGTGCTCCTTCTCCAGCTCCCTGCCCTGCCGTGATTCATGGCTCCTCTCCTGCCCTTCCTTATATGGGAACTTTGCATTTCCTCATATTTCCTGCACTGGGAAAGCCAAAGGGTGCTTTTTTATATGCTCTGCCACCAGCTCTGTTTGCTCCCCTGGTCCCCTGCCCAGGGGCAAGTCACAGACCCACCATGCCCCACAATGCTCCCCCTGCAACACCAGCTCCTCTGTGCTCCAATCCCATGCCATCCCCCCACCACCTGAGTCATCACAAATGCCATCCACATCCAAAAGCACATGCCTCTTCCCCATGCAGCAATCCCTGGTTATTCTCATGTCCCCAGATGATGGTGCAGCAGAGCAGATTGGCCAGGCAAGGCATCCCTGCTGACCGCAGCGTGGACAAGGGCCTATGGTTGTAGCAGCCTCTCTCAACATGGGCATTCACCTTTGAGTGCTGAGAAACTCGCCAGAATGTGTTCCCTTTGAAGGCTCCAACCCGTTGTCACGTTTAGTTCCAGGTGGCTGAAAGACTGAAAAGTTAGAGCAGGGAGGAACATAGGGAAAGATGGACAGACGCCCATTTCCTTACGAAACCAGACTAAAAATAGGGTGAGATCGGCCCTTGAGAAGGCACCCAGACCATCCCTTTGTGCCGAGGTGGGACCACGTCTACGAAAGCATTTGCGACAGAAACTATTTTTAGCCCCCTCCAGCTCCTCCCCAAGCAAGTCGCTCGTGTTCATCCCCACCACCCTGCTCCCTCGTGTCAGGGGCATGCCACAGGGTTGGCCATCTCTTCCCACCAGTGATCCTTCCCTTTGCAGCAGACATTTATGGATGCAGAGGCTGTCACCATATGCCTGCATCCACAGGGTCCAGGGAGATGGTGTGTCCTCACCCTCCTCTTTCTGCTCCCGTTTCCAAATGTGTGTAGACACACAGGCACTAACACCCAGGGATTCAAGCTCTTGTACCCATACAACATAAGCCACAGGAGCAATGAGCTCCTCCTCAATTTTTACAAAATAAAATGGAGTAAAATTTGCATCTATTCTACCTATTTCTTTATGGTTATCTCCTGCTTCTAGACTTTGTGGCTGATTTTTTCTTTTCCATCTATTTCCCTGGGAGATGCTTTCCTACGGTGAATGCCATCTGCTTCCATTCTCCTGTCCCTCCTCAGCACCAGATATACCCAGATCTCCTCAGCCTCCTTGTTCTGCTAAATACGAAATGGATCCAGCAGTCGTATACAGGGTAAGATGGACTAAACCCAATGATTCTTCAACCATCTCAAACCCACATCCTCAAAGGGGGCCGCATCCTTGGAAATGCCATCCCTGCTCTATTCAAACACCTTCTCTCAGGCAGCCCTTGCCCTGGCAGTGGTGTCCAGGGAGACGTGCCTCTCAGCTCACCCCCGTTTTGAGTCAGAAAGTTTGCCTTTCCCCATTTTCCTTCCTTTCTCCCGTTCTGCCCCTATGGACCAGCCATCCCCTGTGGCTCTTTAATCCTGACTAAGATGTTCATTATTGCCTAGTTGCAGCAAAATCAGGATTTTTGGTTTTATGTTGGGAGGTAAGGGTCTCCCTGTACAAAAAAAAAAAAAAAAAAAGA
>VUYV01000046.1:166066-206469 GCA_008711295.1 Anarhynchus alexandrinus
TATTTAGGGAGCCAAATGTAATAAAATAAAATAAAATAAAATAAAATAAAATAAAATCACAGAAAGGAGCGCAGTAGCTAACCTCAGAGCCAGTAAACCATGTGCTTTTTACTGCTTATATCCTTGATGGGAAGATTTTTATCTGTAATGACAATCTGCCTTCTCAGCAGCCCTTTCTTGTCCAGCAATTTCCAGACAAGAGTACGTCTGTCCTGGCTATGGCAGCCAGCTTAAAAATGCTCCTTTTGCAGCCAGAGAAACTGCAGCACAGCAGATGTGGCAAAAAGGGAATGGCAGTATCAGGAAGGCAAATCCCAGAAAAAAAATCTTCTGGCTGGTGAGAAAAGGATGGAAAGGGAAACTCTCCTGGGACAGAAAAGCCTGTGGAGGAGAGACGAGACGATGCAGAGCTTCAGACACTCCAGCTCTCTCCAAACAACTGATTCTCCTGAATATAAAAATAAAACAAGGGAACACAAAGGGACAAACAAGTGTGGTGTAGGAACGAGCTGGTCAGAAATTCTGGAAAAGGAAAAAGGAAAACAGCCTTTTCCAAACAGATTGGACAGGAGAAGAGCATCCAGCAAGGGGACGCACAAGCCCAGCGGGACAGGGAATCATAGAATCGTCTAGGTTGGAAGGGACCTTTAAGGTCATCGAGTCCAACCATCAACCTAACACTGCCAAAACCACCACTAAACCACGTCCCTCAGCACCACATCTACACGTCTTTTAAATACCTCCAGGGATGGCAACTCCACCACTTCCCTGGGCAGCCTGTTCCAATGCTCGACAATCCTTTTGGTGAAGAAATTTTTCCTAATATCCACACTAAACCTCCCCTGGTGCAACTTGAGGCCATTTCCTCTTGTCCTGTGGCTGTTACTTAGCAGAAGAGACCGACCCCCACCTCAGTGCAACCTCATCTTTGCACAGTTGCCCCCCATCCCTTCCCTCCTAGCTGATGTCAGGCACAACACCCACGGTCACAGCCCCACCAGGACAGGCAATCATTGCAAACGTTGCAAAGAGAAAGGACTCCAAGCAAGAGGAGAAAAAGGCACCTTGCTGGGTCCTGATCTGGATGAGCTGGTTTTTTTACAATTTCTTGTTCATCCCTTTCTGTTTTGCTGCCTCCAACGTTTTTCACTGCTGTGTCTCATGGTAGCTTTGAGCTGCATTCATCCCAGCCAATTCCCGGTAGGAGAAGCCTTCCTTGCTCTCCGTGCAAAGCCAGCTTGTCCAAATCTCCAGGAGAACGCAAAGGGATGGAAGATACTGCAGAAGTCCCCAGGGCCCTGACTGCACGGTCGTGTTCCTGGATGGAAGGGGAAGGTTTAGCCAGGGTGATTCCTGTTTGCAGATCTGACATGCACAGCTGGAGTTTGCAGTTTCAAAGATTTGGCTCCGAAGCCCCGGGTGTAATTTCACTTCTGACAGTCCGTGCTGCCTCCCTGCATTGCTGCTCGTTTTCCACGTCCCTGGCAGGTGAACAAGGAGGAGATGACACGTACTCTCGTGGGGCTTGGGTGATTATTGCTTTTGCTGCTCACATTTAACAGCCACATGTTCCCATTGACATTTATCTCAGATGACTTCCGTTTCTTCATAAAATGATCGCATCTCTCTGTATGGAAAATTTAGCTGCTCTAAGTATCAAGCTGTGCTGCTTGTTCCATATGGGAAGGATCGGAAACGGTTTAAGAGGGGTTTCAAAATGCAGATTAAAATGATGGGCTGGAACAAGATCTCGGTCTGGAAGCACCAGGAAAACATCATCTCAGGTTTTGGCAAGCTGAAAGTTAGAAATTAATTAATTGCATGCCAGGATTTTTCAGGCTGGAAAAAAAGATGAGCAGTAGGAGGGATGACAGAGATTTATAAAACCACAAAAGACACAGAAAGGGTACAGAGACTGATTTTTCATGGTCTCTTTTAACGCAAAATCTAGGCCTTTGATCAAACCAGCACGAGGAAGATTCAAAGCAAATGCAAGACTGTTCTTCATGTAACATGTGGTTAAACTATGGAAATCCTTACCACAGTATCTTGTGGGTGCTAAAAATTGCACGAGTCGACAGGACAGTAGGTCATAAAGAAAAACACACCGAGGATTGCTAAATATGTAAAACCCACATGCCACTCAGAAGGCCTTTAATGCACAAGTACTGGAGGCAGGGGGAGTACTTGGAGGAAAAATTTCATGCGTGTTTACTCTGTAAACACTGTTGTTATACAGCGTATGTACATACAGACCGTAAAGCTTCGGTTCCCCTGTAAGAACACCATCCAGCCACCCCGAGTTGGGTAGCACACAGCAACTTGAAAATGTCCCTGCTCCTGTGGTCTTAATCGGATGAACACAAAAGCTGTGCGAAACAGCCCAGTCACTGGTCAGGGACAGTTTGTTCCTTCTGTCGACTCCCAGTTCTGACAGGCCCTTCTCCAGTAACGAACGGATGAGAGAAGAGAAAATCCCCATCCACCGGTATCACCGTTTCCCTGGGGGTGCTGTCAGGAAGCAGCAGTTTGACCACAGGTGACTGCGTGTGTGTCCCAGGGCACGACGCACAGCCTTGCTTTGCCGCAGACTAAGTTCCCTGAGGTCTGCAAGCAGTAAGGTACCTTCTTGGTGTTTCCAAAACCAACACCCAGCACCCCTGGATGTCCCTGATGCTGCTTTGAGCCAAGAGAATGGACTAGAGACTGCAGAGGTCCCTTCCGACCTGAATTATCACCCTGTGATCTGGTGTTTATTTGCAGCCGTGGTTGGATTCCTCCATTGCTTCCTTGGCAGTGGATGGGTCCATGCCCAGAGGGTTAAATCCACAGCAATGCAACATGGCGTTTTGGTGTGACCAAACCCCAACCACACCCTGTAAGCCTGTGTTTAAGTTGAGTCTATAGATATATATATATATAGACCTATATTCAGGTCCCTGGGATGCTCCTGTATCATTTACTGGTGTAGACACAGCCTGTGCATCCTCCCAGCTGCAGCCATGATGGGACAGCTGAGGCCAAAACAGCCCTGAGGCTGTGTCCAGTGACATCGGGGGGCTGGACTAGGTGAGCTCAATTGTGACTTAAGTCCCCGGTATTCCTCATTGTCTGGACACGGAGGGAGAAGATAACATTTTCCACCTCATCCAACCCTGTTCCTCCTGAGCATCGACAATCACTCGGCATCAATTAAATGCTTAGTCCCCCCCAAGCGTGTCCCTCTCCTGCTCTGTGCCCTCAAGTTCAGTCTCGCCTCGGGGGAATTGCAGCACAACTCGACTTTAACCAAAATAAACTGTCCTGGCACGAGTTCCTGTTTTTCAAGATATAGCTTTAAAATAATAAGGAGCAATTTTCCTTTTCCCTTGCTCTTACAGGCAGCATGGGCTCCATTGTGAAAGCTTTCAAAGATTGTCACCTACAACACCATAGTAACCCCAGAGTACCCCGTCTACTTATTTTCTCATGAGAGGCAATTCTGTAGCCGATGGAGATTTATAAGTTGAAAACAGACAAGATTTTCCATGGCTTGTAAACTTGTGGAAAAATCAGAGGGACAAAGACAGCTCGGGGCTTCAAGGCTGTAAAACAACACTCAGCCCATCTGATTTTAAGTGCTTTAGACCTTGTATCAATATTGTTCTTCCATCGGGGGGGTAGGAAGAGGGACCCAGCTACCCCAACAGCAGGAGAAATCTTTTGGAAACAACAACAAAACCACAGGCCTGGGTAATCCCTGTTAATAAAAACAAAACTGCAGCTCAGATTGTATGTACAAGCTGGAAGCAGGCGAATTTATTCCCGTGGTGCTGTGAGGCTGAAGAGATATCAAAGTGGTCGCAGAAGTATTTTGGAAGCTCCCCAAGTGCATCCTTTTGTCATCTTCTCTTTTCTCTTTTAATTTGGAGGCACTGAACCCCAAGTACTATAATCCAGCTTGGATCTCCCACTCTGTTCCTCCTGTTATTTTAACTTTAGGCACAGCAGTCCTTTGAAAAAGTGCCCCGTTCCCACTGCCTGGGAGCTATGGGAAAAAGCTATCTTGGTCCTATCAGGAATGTGCCTCGCCTCTGCCCTGCGGTTGTGCTGCCTTCGGAGAAGCTGGTGTCACGAAGCACCGCAGAAGTATGGGCCACGGCATTCCCTTGGAAGAGCTGGGGAAAGGGGGCGGGGACAAGTGGATCAGGCTGTGCTGTCCCTTTGCTTCTTAAAGTTGGAAGAAAGTTTGGGGTTTGGGTTTTTTTCCTGCTTCTTGGGGATGGGAATGTTTGAGAGAGATGGAAAGTTTAGGACAACATGCGTCAGGGCTTTGGAAAAGCCATGGTCTGTGAGCAGCTGGAGGCCAAATGAGATGCTGGAGAGCATCTCCCACACTGCTAGGACCCTGCACATCTGCAACTGAGTCAAGACCTTTCTGGCTGGTCTCTGTTAACCAGCTCTCCACAAGATATAATGGGAGCTCAGACACCTAGTACACATGGATACATGGGCACGGAGATTCCTACATGTCTGGGTCTCCATCCAGAGCTGAATCCCACACTGGAGTTGGTGAGACAAATCCCCACCCACATAGTCAAAGGGTTTCATGGGTATGGGTACCATGGAAATTACACAGCGAGGGTTGAGTGGGGAAAAGCAGGTTTTGTATGTTGGGTTTGCTGCAGGACCTATCTGATACAGTTCCTGGAAAGTTCATCTATAAACCCAAAGGTTCAATCCCTCTGAAGGTGGAAGAGCTTAAGCAAGAAAAGAGTCCAATGAGCAAGTACTGACCCCATGATGTGAACATCTAGTACTTGTCTTCCAGTCAGGAGGGGTGTTAAGCTGGAGGATATTACATACTGAAAAGATACATTTGGCATTCCCCAAAAAGACCCCCTACCCATGCAAAACCAGAGTATCCTGAAGCAGATTCCCTGACAGAGCTACAAGGAGTGACCAGAAGGGACACACTGAGACATCAGGACACCCAGTCTCGGAGGCTGAATCTGTCCATTAGCTCAGTCTTTGCAAACAGGCCCAAAATCTACTTTCCATGTTAAAACCACTGTCTCCCTCTACTTGTGCCACTGCCCTCCATCCCGCAGCCTCTGCAAGCTCAAACCATTGCCCAGACAAAATTGTCTCATGCCAGGGTGTCTGAGAGGTCCATCTGGGGATGGAAGATTTGGCCGCCCAGGAGGTCCATCACCTTCTGAACCAATCGATCGGGCAATATTCCGAAGGACATCTCCATTACCACTAAATGCCCCTGTTTAGGCAACTGGTGCCTGACCATGCCTGACTAGCTTCTCATACACCCAAACTCAGCATTTCCATCTCATTTGCAGCTTCAGCTTTCAACATTTGATTGTTCAGAGTCCAGAAATGGGCAGGTCTTCCCTCGGTGTCCATAGCAAAATTCTCATTGACCTCAGAGGCGAGGGCCAGAAGTCACAGCCCTCGGTGGTGGAGAACGCACAGACAAGTGATGAGGAGGGAAATCACAGAAAACAGCTTACCCAGAGCTCCCCCAAGACACTGTCATGGTCCCCTTCACCTCAGCCTCCTCCTCAAGCACATCGACCCCCATCCACAAGTGAAACTGCCAGGGACATTGCACTTGGCACCTCATGTGCCTCCCCCAAATACCTTTAGCTGTGCAAAACATGGTTGGCTCCAGTCTGGAAACATGAGCCCCTCTGAGAAGAACTTCTCCCACTAGCTGTGATCGGATAGAGCTGGTTAATCCTTTCACAAGGGTGCTAGGCCAGCTGCCAACCCTGCCTGTGGGGAAACCATCCAAACCTGACTCACCCTCAAGTGATTCAGATATTGTTCCCTTTAGTACTTTGGAAAAGGTTTTCAGTCTTCTTGCTTCAGGCCAGAGCAGGATTGATGGATGGGGGGAGAAGGCAACACACACTACATTTGGCCTCCTTCAGAGAAGAGGACTTTATCTGTGGAAGGCAGATAGAGACGTGTGATTTGGGACTGTCTAATCGCTTGCCCTCCACAGAAATCCATTTTCCACATGTGAAATGAAGGGTTTTGCACTTCTCTGCAGTATCTAACTGCCGCAGGAGATGACCTCAGGCTAGCCAAGCACCCTGACTCTATTGGACAGGGGGGACCCCGTAACAAAGCAAAGCAAGTGGTGAGTCAAGCCCTTGGTATGCTGCCCTTGCCGCAGCGCTCTGCAGTAAGCGTTGGCCAGAGCACAAAACCCAGTCAAAGAAACAGCGTCCAGTGCAAGCACAGCCTAGAACTGGGAACGTCACACTCTCCTTTCCACAGACACCCCCAAGATCATGTTTTCTAGGCTCTGGAGAAATCTGGGTGAGAACGTCTCATCTTTGTTGAGCCACCAAAGCCAGGAGAGGAGATGATAAGCATCAAGCCACAGGTAGTCACTGCTTCCTTCCATCCTCCCCTGGTGCAAGCAAGCTCCTCCTCTGCACACTCTCAGGTGGATAGAATCTCCCTCACCAGCCATGCAGCCATGTCAGTGTGTCTTCTGCTAATGTCAGGGCTGGAGAATAACTATGGGGACTCTGTAGGAGGGAGAGGGGAAGAGCAGCAGGGGTAGCTGGAAAGAACTAGGGTGAGCTGGTTCTGCAGCAAACAGACCCAGCACCACGAGGCTCCACAGCTGGTTATCCCTCTAGACTGTCTCCTCTTCAACTGAGCCCACATCTGCCCTTGCGGGCACCGTGGGAAAGGTTGTACCTCAGTCCCTCCTGTCTTTTGTCCCTGTTCAAAAGGCAATCCAGCAGTTGCTCAGATTCTGTGCATCCAGCATTTGGTGTTTCCAGGCTGGTTTCAGGTGAAGATGTCCAGAGAATTTCCTTTCTCTTAAAAGCTTCTGCCTTGCTCTGTCACATGCACATCCTCCTACCCAGGGCTGGCCGAAGATGCCTCACAATTCCCATGTATTTTGTCCACTACAGGCTGGACGACTCTTCGGAAGAACAACAGAAATCACGTAACAAAAAGAAATTGCCCGTGGCCTCTGCCCTTCAGGAGGGATGGTGAGTTTAGATAGAGCCCACATGGATATGGTGGTACCTAGCAAGCTATGACATGCCAGTCCGTCCACATCCTGACACACACCCCCACCTCTTGGATGGAAGATGCATCTCTTCAGGTGGTCATGTCTCAAGGAGCTGCCAAGAAGGCAGCTGCTTGAAGGGGACCTGCCCGTTTTCTTGCCAGATGCATTTACTAAACTATCATGGGGGGGGATCCCCGGTGTAGTTGTAGCACTTTTAAGACCAAGAATATCTTGGAAGGAGATTTAGGAGTCCTTTTGACTCATTAATTAACTGAAACTAAGAACAAAGCAGATCAGAACATCGCTTGCAAATAATGGGGTGTCAGAATAGACCTAATTAGATCAAAGACACAAAAAGCGGGTCATTGCAAATATAATCTAAATGGGAGGGCATGCTTATGTCACTGTGTCCCACCCAAAGTGGTCAGAAGTAACCTTGGAAGACCTCAGAACTGGAGGCCATTTCCGATAACAGCACAGAGCGACCGCACAACCCGCATTTGTTCATCAACACTTGATATGGCTTTGCCTCAGAGCTGTGCTGGCAGCCAAAGATAATTAACATCACTTTCCCGTTAATCTGTGGCCCGCACAGCTATTGGGTGCATGGAAGCAAAACAATATGTTGCTGAGATCTACTTCTTTCCCCCGTTTTCACATCCACTGTCCTTTGCCAAAAGCTCCCAACACCATCAATAGGAACAAATCAATAACAGGCCTGTAATCACTTCCAGGAATGAAATGTGTGCCTGTTTCTAGTAAGCTCCTAAAGGAAAGTCCTTGGCCTCATTGCTCACGCACACAGAAAGGCTTCATAGAGTGCAAATTAACAGTCTGTAAAATATATACCAATGAACTAGCTATACCTTAAACATTTTACTGCTTCCTTTTGTGTTAATACATCTTCTTGATGGGCTTGAGGCTGAAGGTAGTTTTGTGTCCAGTTCTGGGCTCCCCAGTTCAAGAAGGACAGGGAGCTGCTGGAGAGGGTCCAGCAAAGGGTGACAAAGATGATTAGGGGATTGGAGCATCTCTCTTATGAGGAAAGTCTGAGGGACTTGGGGCTTTTTAGTCTGGAGAAGAGAAGACTGAGGGGGGATCTTATCAATGCTTATAAATACTTAAAGGGAGGGTGCCAGGGGGATGGGAACAGTCTTTTTTCAGTGGTGCCCAGTGACAGGACAAGAGGAACGGGCACAAACTTCAGCATAGGAAGTTCCATCTTAACATGAGGAGGAACTTCTTTCCTTTGAGGGTGGCAGAGCACTGGCACAGGCTGCCCAGAGAGGTGGGGGAGTCTCCCACTCTGGAGACATTCCAAACCCGCCTGGATGCCATCCTGTGCAACCTGCTGTAGGTGCCCCTGCTCTGGCAGGGGGGTTGGACTAGATGATCTCCAGAAGTTCCTTCCAACCCTGACCATTCTATGATTCTGGGATGCCACTAGTTATGTAAGTAGATGGAGGGAGCTCAGCACTTTCTCTTTAGTGCACATCAGCCAAGCTTACACAACACAGCCCCTCCAACAGGCTGGTACAATGGCACAGATGGTGATGTTAGAGGCCAAGTACACATGAGAAAAGAAGCATTTTCTGAGCTCAGAACAGTAATGACTCGTGGGACTGTGTCCTTACCAACAGCTGACCATTGCGGTCAACTCTAACCAATGTTGCAGCAAGGACCAGTCCTGCTTCACCCACCATGACCTTCCTAGCACACATGAGCTCCTACGCTCCTTTTGCAGGGAAAGGCTGGTCAGGGAACTGGTCCAGCATGGGATCAACCAATGTTTCATTTTTCCAAGACCCTTTCACGTCACTTCTCTGAGTCAGTTCCCAGGAAGCGACTCCAGCATTTGCCCACGGCAGATAGGGCAGGAGAAATGTGCGTCTGGGTGGGAGGGGAGGGTGGCATCACCAGCCCTGTTTGTGCTGCGGGGACTGCAGACCTCCAGCCAAAGCAGAAGAAGCCAACAGCACCGCATCCTCAGGCATGATTCCTGCTCACCCATAGACAACAGAGGCCATTTCAGAGAGGGTGGATGTTTGCCACCATCCTCTGCAAGGTGTTCCCACACAGCAGCCTCTCATGGCAACCTGCCACATCCGTTTCAGTGCAAGGTCCTGCAGCTCAGCTCAAAAGCCAGCAAAAGTGGGTTCTGCCAGGTTTTCTCCAGAGGATGTGGCCCCCAGCCTGGGGAACAGTCACCTGAGAGTGGTAACTTTGGCACTACTACAAGATCCTCTTGGGCTTCTCTGTTCATAACTTTATTTGCTCCATGCCAGAGCAGACATGAAAAAAACCCTACATTTGCATCCTTTTTTAGGCTCTTTTGTGGAAACTTTGCCTGATTCAGAATCAGACTCAAAAGTCAGTTTGTCTCTCAGAACCTATCACTTGCACACAGCAGGTGGCATGTTAATGGTTTGGCATATTCACACAAAAGCTTGACAGACCTTTTTAAATTGTAGTTCAGGGGCAGCCCAGAAGGCTTCCTTTGCAAGGCAGATTGCTGCCATCCCCTGATCTGGGTGTAGACAAGGCCGGTCTGTAGATACACGTACCCCTGCTCATGAGAGGAGGAGCATTCAGCCATGAGCCACCTGATGCTATGCAGAAGATCAGTTAAAATCATTTGGGCTCCAGCTCAGGTACTGGTTGGTTGGTGTTTTGTTTTTTTGGTGGTTTTTTTTTCCACAAATAGTTTTGGGAAACTCTTTAACCTTAAATTACTATTCTGGAGAAGCCAAGGAAAAGCTATTACATCTCATGTAAAGTCCCATGAAGTCCTGTGACAACTCCTGTATTCATGTCACAGTACATGATACGTTGCCTGCCATAATTCATGTAGGGAAGGCAGAACTTCCATCAATTTCAACAGGAGTAGAATTAGCCACAAAAGATTAACTCCTTTGATTGCATCATTAATGTTCAAATTGTCTACATTGTTACTCATCAACAAGATGAGATTGCCTGGGAGCCTACCTAACATCAGCAGATTGACTTTGGCCAAATAAAGTCCCGGCGATTCCTCCATTGGCTGAACTGCTTCACACAAAACAAACGGGTTATTTTCTTTCCAAACATCTCAGCTCATTCCAGCCACCAATCTTTGAGTTCCATATACACTTAGAGCAAACTGGCCAAGGGACAGCAGGGACACACTTAATGAGAGCAGAGCAAGGCAGGGCTTGAGTCAGTGAAGCTGGAAATTAAAGGGAATAGCTATTTTTCTGCTCTGGGATAGATAAGTCCCTCTAATGTCAAAGTTCATGTATTACCAAAGATCATAGAATCATAGAATGGTTAGAGTTGGAAGGGACCTTAAAGATCATCTAGTCTCAACCCCCCTGCCATGGTCAGGGACACCTCCCACCAGACCAGGTTGCTCAAAGCCCCATCCAGCCTGGCCTTGAACACCTCCAGGGATGGGGCCTCAACAACTTGCCTGGGCAACCTGGGCCAGTGTCTCACCACCCTCACAGTAAAGAATTTCTTCCTAATATCTAATCTAAATCTCCCCTCTTCCAGTTTGAAGCCATAACCCCTTGTCCTATTGCTACATGCCCTTGTAAAAAGTCCCTCTCCAGCTTTCTTGTTGGCCCCGTTTAGATACTGGAAAGATGCTATAAGGTCTCCCTTGAGCCTTCTCTTCTCCAGGCTGAACAACCCTAACTCTCTCAGCCTGTCCTCATAGCAGAGATGCTCCAGCCCTCTGATCATCTTCATGGCCTCCTCTGGACCCGCTCCAACAGGTCCACATCCTTCTTGTGAAAGATGGTCAGCACTGGCTACATACCCACAGAGGAAATGCATTTTACCTGTCAAACTCGCATTAAGTAGCCAAGGTGCAAGTGCACAAATCACCAGCTTTGCATCAAACTGGCATTCCCATGGTGCACAGCTTACGGTAACTCTTGTCAAGGTTGGGAACAGCTCTGCACACCAGCCCAGCTGGTGTTGGCATTGCTGCTATGCTGTGGGGTGCCTGTCCCATTGCAGTGCAAGGACGGGAACAGGTGGTTCCCTCAAGAACCCAACCTCCTCCATCAAAGGTTAAGCCATGGAAAATTCCTAAGTACCAGATGATCTGCCATTTGCAAATCAAGCAGTTAGTTATGTGTGTCCTTCTCTGACCAATTGAACTAAGACCTATATGAGTTGTCCCGTTGACTAATGGAAAGTTAAGCCTTAAGGGCTCTGAAGGTTGGGCCACTGAGCCTTAAAATTGCTGTGCTTTGCTGGTTTGTCTGGGACACTTTGGGCAGTACAGGACATTGTTGTTGGGTTTTTATTTATATTTTTAATCTTAATTTTAACCAGAATGGAAGAGCAAGACGATGGAAGAAATGTAGTAAGAGTATTTGAAATGGGCATGGAATTTTACACAAGACAGAGCTCCCAGAAATAGCTACAAAACAGACTGCTTTAAAAAATTTAAAATAACAGATTTTATTGGTGTTAGAAGGGTGATTTCTCAGGGCTCTGTTTACTGTGGCAAGCGTAGAAGGGAGGGAACACATATTCCTGCACAACAGAAAGCAGGAACCGTGCCATCACACAGCCAGGCAGCACACGAGACCAGGCTGCTCCACCATATATGCTGCTTAGATAGCGGCATTGCAGTGCTGCATGTTCATATAGCAAAATGCTTTTGTACATATAGATTGAAGACTCCTGGTGATTTGCTCAGATCACAGGCTTATGGCTTTGAGGAGAGGAAGGGTAAAGATGCAGATCGGTTACAGTCTGCCTCTTCACTTGGCCACTGAGAAAGGGAAAAAAGATATTCAGGTAACAGCTGCCACGTTCATATTGTAAGTAAAATCCTTGGATATGGTTTCACATTTCCCTGGGTCTGGTCTGATACCTAAATTTCTGCAAAATGGGAAAGGAGGGAAAGGAAAAGTTCTTAGCAAAGTGAGCTTAGCCCAAATTCCCACCATCCTCACCCTGAAGCCCCTTTCAGAGAGGTCTGTGAGCAGCAAAGCAAGGACAACTCTGAGTGCAACCTTCAGCTCAGGCAAAAGTGCACTGGGAGACATAATAACCCCTGGCAGGGCCCCGGATGAGCCATGATATCTTTATGAGACATTGTTTCCCTTATTGATGGACCACCTCTCATTCACAAAAAAAAAAGCTGCTTTTGCAAGGCAAGATGAAAAAACACACTTGAAAAGACAGAAGCGAGGCCCTGCGTGGTTATGGCACCATGGGAGCGTTGTGAGAACCCAGCTGTTATTTACCCTGCACAGCTGCATGGACAGCGTCGAAACATCTTCATGGACAAATCTGCTCGCTGTCTGCTTTGGTCCCTTATGCCTGTAAACTTTGCCATGGAGTTTTCCCTACGGGACTAATGTTTGGGGCAGCATTGCAGCTAAAGGACCTCTAACAGCTTCTCTTGCCTTCTCTCCCACCAACACACACCGCACTGATGACACAGATAAGGCATTGCTCAAAGGCTTGAGTGAAGGCAAAAGAGACTGAAACTTGTCCTGTTTCATTCCTCAATTGATCAGCTGGCCAAGTGACAAGACCACTGGCCACCCGGCTTGGGAG
Source organism: Anarhynchus alexandrinus (assembly GCA_008711295.1). NCBI lineage: Eukaryota > Metazoa > Chordata > Aves > Charadriiformes > Charadriidae > Anarhynchus > Anarhynchus alexandrinus. The sequence continues at coordinate 178,665 of VUYV01000046.1, forward strand.
AGGATGCTGGGGCTCAATTTGGTTGTGCACTTGGCGGCACCTTGAGCCATTGGAGTTGTCCTTCAGCAACCAGTTAAGGCATGTGGGAGCCCATGTGGTTAAAGAATAGCAAGCAGAGGCCAAGTTAGCACCTCTAAAATGGCATCTGCATGTGGGCAACTGACTTGAGACCCTCCTGGCTTGTGACTGAGCCTCTGTCTAGATCACCCAGCTGTATTGACTACATGTCCAGTGACCGGGGCAGAAACCTTGACACCCAGAGGACAGGAAAACACCAACACTTTGAAGTCTTCACATCAGACTGAATCGAGCTCTCTGTGCTATGGCATGGTCAGATGATGTCTGAGGTGCTTTAGCAAAACCTACACCCCTCACAGGACTGGGAGACAAGACACAGGTCCTGCTGGAGACCTGTGAGCTCAGTGCTTCGTGCTTCAGCATCTCAAGTGGGACCAGACACCTTCATACACACAGCTTGGGTCCAGCCCTAAGCTTTTCCTCTCTGCTGCCTTCTCTAAGCACTGCAGATCTGTGCCATCAAACACACTTATGTGCAGAGCTCATGGTGCCAGGCAGAGGTAGCTGCAGGACCAGCCGTAGGGACATGACCACAGGTTCCTCTGTACCATAGGTGGCTCTGATGTTGTTGCATCTCACAGCTCAGCGTGGCTCTGCAGAAGAAGACAGCAGGCTGGCTGGGAAAGAGATGCTTTTGCATCTTGAAAAGAGATGTCTTTTGCAAATGGCACTGTAGCAAAGAGCTCCCACTGTCTTCAAAAGGAGTCTGAGAGTGGTGTGTCCTCCTATGCTGGGTGAGAGGGGTTTTTTTGGCACCATGAAGGGCTGAACCCTTGTTGGACTCCACCTCTGCATGTTCGCTTTTGGAGAGTACCCTGCTGTTTCTGGAGTGGTGCTGACTTGCCTGCCTGCAGAGGTGGTTTGGAAGCAGCTGTTGGAGCACAGAGATCCCACTCTGCTCTCAGTCTTCCCAGGACGCCTTGGATGTTCATGTCGTCAAAGCGCAGAGCCATGCTCCTGCAGCCTCCAAGCACCACCTTCACTCCCAGCACTGGGAACTGCAGCGAATATTTTCTTCTGCCCTAGAAAGCTCCTCAGATATGTGCCACGCTAGCACCTACACTGTCCCAGCTGCTCTGTGCTCCTCTACACTTTGTGCAGCTGAATATGCACCAGGACATCCTAAAGCCAAGGAGCAGCCAAGTTCACCCTACAGGGCCTGGAGAGCTGCTGTTCAGCTTTGAAGAAGAAAACATGCCACAGGCTTCAGCCAGCCAGCAGAGGACCTGTGGAACTCTGTCCTCATGGAGGGTTTGAGAGCCTACAGCTTCCCTAGCTCCCACCTCAAGCACAGATGACTAAAACTGTGATCCTAAACCTCTCCTCCACCAGCTACACTGGAACCTGAAGTCCCCAGTGTATCTAGGGTATCTTTTTCACTGGGAGCCTGAAGATACCTGCTCAAGCCTAGAAGTACCCGTTTTCAGATCTGGTCTGCTCACCGGACCCATCTCAGCCCTGAGCCTTGCTGAGATCCATGGCAGTTCAGCCCAGGAGGCACCTCAGTACAACCATCCCTACTAAAGCAACCAAAGGATGAAGACCTGCTTGTTCAGACTGGTTTTTATCCAGTAGCTCAGATACACACCCACAATTGGAAGAGAACTTTTTCTCACTGCAAATCTCCCAGTTAAAATCCTTTCTGCATCCAGGGAGGTTCAAATCCATATCACCTGACCCTCAGTTGCCAAGTTAAAATGTCCAGGGATGAGGTCCATGTATCCACCTCTGTAGAAGATCTTCCAGTTTCCATTAGGTCTCCCTGTCCAGACATGGCATGTTATTGTGCAGCTACGCGGCCAGGTTCATGGAAGAGACGTCATGGCAGTTCCCGCTCTAATGAACATTAAGATATTTCAAAAAAAAACCCAGACTCTAAATATACCCCTCCAGAGTTAACAAAGCAAGGACTACAATGCAGGTCTCCAGCAAGAGCTTCCTGACCATGAGGCATGACAGAGGAGAGACCTCAAATGTCTGCCATCCATGGGTATTATCACCACACTCATCCATCAAGGACTACCTAGAATTTTAATTCAAATTGAGAGCTCTGAATACATGGCTCTTAAATCCCTTCAGCCAGGTGTACTCTGTGTAGTGGCTGGTGAACCTCATTCCCCAGACATCTCCGAGAGCCCTGGTCAGGATATGCCACAATTCCCTTTCAATCCAGCACCTTCATGACCATAAGATCTCCCTGAACAACCCTTCAAGCCCTCCAAAAGCTGTGAAAGACTGTAAAAATCCCTGCCAGGTAATGAAGAGTTAATATTCCTTCTACCTGGGAGGTTATCATTAAATTGGGACTCCTGCCCAGGAATGATGGCTTATGGGCACAGCTCCACTGTGATGGTTTCTTCGGAACTAGTTGGTCTGCCTTCTGTTCTGGAGGTCCATTTGTAGTAAAAATCTATAAATAGCCTGATAGGTTGGGAGAAGAAATGAAAAAGGGCCACTGCTGGGTCATTTAATGTATAGACAAATACATGTTCACTTCATCTGCCATGTAAACCTCAACTGTTCGAGTTTATCATTCACTGCCAAAAATGCTATTACAGCAGCTTGAGATTTCAAAGACAGTTTTATTCCTATTTCTGACTGACCTTTGGATGGATTTTTCAACTCGGAAAAAGAAAAAAAAATTTATGTGCTCTGAAATGGAGCTTAGAAGGTTTAACACATTTCTAAGTATAGACATGGTGATTTACAAGGACCTCTTTTTCTGGTTTTTATAAGACTCTGTCTTTCTTCAGCCATGAACAATGTATTGGTTCTGACAAGGACACCGGGAATCTTTGAGACTTTAGCATTATTTATGACGGAGAGTGTGTGATCCAATGGCCAAGAAACTGGACTTATTACTTGGCTCTGCCATGGATGTGCTGAACAACCTAAGAGCTTCCCCCTCCTGTGTCTCTTCTTCTCTGTAGTGATGGTACACTGGGGTCAAAAACTATTTTCTCACTACTGGTTTTCAAATAAACCAGTACAACCCAGCCATTCTGGTGGTACCAGATGTTGCTTCCTTGTCAATAATCCCTGCTCCCTGCAAGGTTTTATTACTACAGTTTCCAAGGGTCAACCAACACAATTACATCAATATCACCAGGTGGTTGGGGCTGTTTATGAGTGCTGGTGCCTGGATTCATACAGACTCATCTCAATGCCAGCTCCTAAGAGCTTACAATGAGTGGTTTGCATCAAGGTGTCCTACAGATGGTCTAATAACAGATGACAGACCAGTGTGTTAAGACCGGGACAAATGCATCATAGACAGGTGATCCATGACCCAGACAGAGCACAGGTTTAATTGCTGTTGTGCAACAGCACTGGGGAAATCTCCATATTCGCCCTTGCATGAGGTTCTAACATCTGAGTGTTCAAGTGTTTACGTCACGCTACCCAAGTGACTGAGTACGCAGGAACCTAACAGAAAACTATCAGCGTTTAGGGCATGAAAGCCTTACGTTGGAGTTCCTGGAAGTTGTTTGGCCACACAAAGAAATCTGTCTTTGCTCCCAGCCAGAAAAAAGCCCTAAACACAGGTGTGATTAATCTGCTGTGAATAATTCAGCATTAACCATCGGACTAGCAGGTTCCACCTTCTGCCGGTGTTCTCCAAATCCCTCACAAGCACCGACCCTGTGCATGCCCCAAAAACACGTCCATGCACATGTCCGCTGCACAGCGGGTGCACAGGGTGGGGAGATGGATGTGCACACCATGCAGCAAAAAGCCCAGGATAGGATCTGAGCCCTAACCTGACAGAGCAGGATCTCCACAGGAGACAAGTGCTCTCCAGCCTTACAAGGGGTCTAGGGAGAGGTGAGTTACTCAGGTCCTCCAATCTGAATTCCAGATGCTGTGACCTGTAAGCCTGTAAAAGGCTGATCTGTACGCACAACCAGGCATGTTCATGTGAACACTTATCTACAACTGCATGGCCCATGGGGCCCATATCTTTAAGGCCATCCTTTGAGATGGTAAAAGCAACTCAGATTGGCATCTCCCTGTCCCCTTGGAGACAGACACCAGCCCTGGCCTGGGCACAGAGGCAGCGCAACAGGGCAGCCGTGTTCGTGTGGCATTGTGTAGGGGAAATAGACCTCCCTCGGTCCCTCAACATTCCCTCTTCCCTTGAACCAGCACCCAGGTACAAACAACCGCTAAACGTGGGGGGAAGGCAGGGCTCGTGCCCCCAGTTGGGGTGCTGGTGTGGGTGGGAAAGCAGCTCTCTGTGAAGATGCGAGGGTCAGGCCTCCAACATACCCACGTCCAGGTGATGATCGACACCCAGGGGCAATGTGGGCTCCATAAGCGCCCCATCTTTCAGCATTAGCCCCTAAAATCTCCCACCACTGGCTGCCCACATCACAAAAACTCATCTCCAGTTCATCCTCAGTCCTCTCCCGTTCCGACCCCTCCCCTCCACCCCGAAGACATCCTTTTACCAAAACGAGCTGCGGAGGCTAGAAAAGACACTGACGTCAATGTAAAAGTAAACCGAAGAGGTCTGGTTCCTGTATCATCACTGCGCCGGGCTGAGCGCTGGGGAACGAACGCACGGTCCCTCAGTTGAGGAAACCGGGAGCGGGCTCAGGGATCAGCAGCTGAGGTTTCTCATTCGGGCTGCGTAAGTACCGGCTGCGGCATGCGTGGGGCTGGGAAAAAGCGGGCAGGCAGCGAGGGGGGAGAGGGAGGGAGCTCCACCAGCTGCAGCTGGGGAAGGCAGCGTGCTCCGGTCCCGGCTGGGCTGGGAGATTGGAGGCACGCGGACAGGGATGGGAGTCCTCGCAAGCCGGGTGGAGAGCCAAGCCACGTGGGTTTGGCTCCACGCAGGTGGGAACGGGGCTGGGGAGGAGGGTCTCCTCTGCCGGGTGCTGCAGGGGTAGAGGAGGGCAAGGGAGTTTAGGGCTGGTGTGAAGGAGGAGAACGTCTCATTGAGGGAAACGTGGGTGTTTCTAGATACTGAACTGGTCCATTTGGATGCCAAAGTGCATTTGCGCTGGTCCGTTATCTCAGTTGGCGACGGGTGTATGAGGACACATACCTGTCTATACATAAAAAGCAGGCTGTGGGCAGAGCTGTCCAAGGGATTCTGCATGAAAAATCGAGTATTTCTGGTATATCTCCATACTGACTACCTGGTGTCAAGTCCAGCTACACGTACACATACGCATCCTGCAAGTGTCCCTGTATAGAGGTGCAGAGCTAGGCACAAAGCTTTTAGACTCAGGCCATGAAAAATTGGTCTGAGAAGGCTCAAAATGAATTTTACAATATACGGTTAGGAAGCAGATAACTTTCCCCAGGCAAACAGTACAGAAATGTCCTTATTTTGGGTGCTGTGTGGATGGGGGGAGCGTCCAGGCCAGAGCTGGGGTGGGAGAGAGGGATGAATGGCCCCGCTAGCTCCATCGGCAAGCTGCTGCCAGCTGAGATGTGTCCAGCCGCAGTACATCATATAGAGAGCATCTCCCGTCATTTACACAAACTATACTCAGTGGCAGAGTGTGATGAATTGGCAACGCGGCCCTTCGGACTCATTTCAGCTGTGTTTTGGTAACATGAGGCGCCTTTTCCAACATTTCTCACATTCCAGGGCCAATTTCTCTTCTTCAGCAAAAAAAAAAAAAGCCAGCCCTTTTCCTGAAATGGCAGCTCCTTCAGCAAAGCTAAAACTACCCCCATTCAGAAAGAAAAGAGAGCGGGCGTACAAGTTTAATCCCTATTACGTGCGCGTGACGGTCCCAATTGAAAACCACCGGGGCAAATGCCTCTGTCGCCCACGATTAGATGCATCTCAGCTCACTCTGTAAATCCATCCCTGAGCAGAGACAGAGGAAAGCTGGGCAGCTGTGGAGAAAAGGAGGCAGAAATGCCCACCACGTCCGTGCCGCATCTACCAGCACAAGTGAGGGCAGAAGTCTACCTCTTTAGTAAGAAACTTTTCTATCTATCACCTTTGTGCCCAGAAATCTCTGCCAACCCACAATTAGAAAGAAAATCCCCTTCTTCTCCCCTCCTTTCTTACAAGGGCACATGGCAACTTAGCGGTGCAATAGAGCAGCTACTTTATTAATCAATCGATTCCAGCGCGTTTTGCTTCACTCTGCTCGAGCTGCTTTCCCCATCTCGCCGGTGGACTGAGATAAAATACAGACAGGGAGCCATTTCTTCCCTCCCTGCAGAGCGTAAAGGTGCCAAAAGCACCCTACAAGTCTTCCTTCCCCCATTTTGAAGAAGGAGGCAAAGGCCAAGGAAGGAATTGTACATGAAACATCTCTCACAGCACGTTCTCCTGGAGGCAGAGCAAGCAGAACGGGGGAGGCTGCTGAACAGAGCAATAAATCCCACCACGCGCACGTACAACACCGCCGCAGCTCTGCTCCCCCTTACGTGCATCGTGCCCTGGGGATGACGTGGTTCCCGCAGGGACGTGGGCTGTCCTGTCCCCCTTCATGGGGGAAGACCGAGTCCCGCACTCCACCCTGTCAGAAGGGCTGTGGGATTTTGGCTGTCTGCATTTTAACGGGTGGAGACACGTAAACAGGGATGTTTAGCAGGCAGGTGCTCAGCACATTTGGGGAAAACTCACCCTTTAAGGACACGTGAGTCCTGACATCTAAAAACAGAGACATCCAAATTCCGGAGCCCTTTTTAAAGCAGGAGCCAAAAATCCCCCATGGGAGTAACGCCCCAACAAACACGCAAAGCGCACATTGTTTGGACTTTCCTTTACACCGTGGACTGTTACAGCAGGTTTCTATAACCCAGTCGCTAGGTTTAGGGGGAGGTGAGACAATATATTACCTAAACATCCATGTTAGCAAACCTCCTGTGACACCTAAGGGGAAGTCTACAGCCCCTTCTGAGGAACGTCTGCTGCTTGTTAGCAAGCCCATCCGTAAATGTCAGGACCTTGCCATCCCTTCTTTTTCTCTCTTTTACCTCTCCTCCAGTTTTCATACTTGCATTTTAATTTGTAGCTTTTAGCTGTGGATTTTGCTGCCGCTCAAAATGACTGATTGAGGATACCCAAGCAAATCCTATTGACGGCTTAGTAGAGAAACGCTTGCCATCCAGTAAGTCCTAGAGAGGCATGGACATGTCCAGCTAAGCGTGACAAAATCCAGACACAGACTTAGTTGTGCTGAGGTGAAGGGTGAATCAGGGGAATAAAAAACTGAAGCCCACGGCCAGAGCAGAGTGGATCAGTAAAGCCGTGTGGGTCAGATGGGACGAGGCTGAACTTGGCTGTGACACCCAAAGAAACGATGTCACCCGTCAGGATGACACTAACCAGGGATGCTGCTGTTCAATCTCAGCGTGATATTTGCTGGGATCAATACGCCATTAGTGTATAGACACAGAGGAACTGAATTCTTTATTATGTCACATGCATAATTCATAAAAGATGTGCATCTCATCTATCACAGCCTGAAAAGCACCACTACAGCCATTACCACACAACAGAAAGGATGACTTCTTCCACATTGGTGCAAAAAGGTTTACTGTCAAATGTCCCCTCCTCTTCATGGCTCCAGCCACCTTCTTTACAAATACTTGCCAAAAAGATGGGGCTCTGAGAAATGCCCCTAAGGCTAACAAACGTGGGGTATGGCTCCTGGTGTGACAGTCCAGCAGACAGCATGCACTGAGGTTGTCAGCCCTCTCTGTGGGACATCTGGAGAGATGGATTTGGGTCTCTTTGGGGAACTGCCCCATAGTGAAGCTATCACAAGTAGGCTCTGGCCTCACGGATGAGGTTGGGGATGCTGCAGAGGTTTGCCCAAATTCTGTTTTATCCAGAGCTACAAACAGCTGCAAAGACCTACATTAGAGTAGCTCGTTAGCCACAGGTGGGCATTAGCAAGGTGAAATGGCACTGAGCTCAGAGCACGCCGACCCACACAGAGACCACGGCAGGCGTTTGTAACCCACCAGGGTCCCCTCAGAGTGACAAACCCAGAAGGACATAGTAAAGTGGGTACCCATTACGATGTAGCAAAGCGGGTACCTGGGCACAGCAGGAGAGGACACCGAGGCAAGCTCAGCAGAGAGACCAACTTATTGTACGACACGAAAAAGGTGTTTCTAGCATTCAGGTGCAGAGGGCAGGAGATATCTGGTGGACGGCTTACACAGCAGAGCGGTGGGCACAGACCTCCGCCGTGCAGAGCCAGTACTGTGCAACCAGACCCTGTACTGTGCAACCAGACCCTCAGCTCCATGGGGTACATGAGCACCGTCCTGCTGGGCTGCCCGCTCTCCAGGAGCCGTCCGACCGGCCGTGCAAACTGAACACGCAGAGTACAGCCTGACTTGTCATTACCCATCTCAGCAGGGAGGCCAATGCATTAGCAGGTTTATTAACGGGACATTTAGCCAGGTGCAATTTCATCCTCACCCTGAGGGTCCTCTTCTGGCAGGATGGAGAGAGAAAGGCGGGTTGTCATGCCAGGTTTCACCTGCTTGGCACTCGCAGTCACCGTCCCCCAGCAGCCAGGCTGGCTCCTCTTGTCATGGTTGAATATGCCAAGCAATACATCTCTGAGAAAAATCCAGGCTGCCAAGTCGTGTTACGCTGTCTCCAGCTACCAATTATGTGGATAAATTGATTGTCATTAGAGTGATGAAGTAGCTCGACACATAAACTCTCAGGAACAAGCTAGCCCATTTTTCACGCGCCAGCCTCAAGGCTTTCTGCCGCTTTGATCAAACACACAGAAAATTGTCTCCGGGCTGTGCTGGTGTTAAGAGACACAGACTCATGAAGGCTGGAGTGAGTCAGTAAGGGACAGAGATTTATAATATACCAATAACTCCACATTTGTGGACTGTTGTGCAAGGTAGGTTGAGCAGATACTTTCCGAAGGGGTCCGGGGCTGAGTTGTGGAGCAGCGTTGGATGGCGCAGGGTTGGATGGTGCAGGGTTGGATGGAGCAGAGTAGGGTTGCATAAGGTACAGCCCAGGGAAACACTCTTCCCCCAAGCTACCCCTTCTCCCAGCACCCACAAAGGGGGTTGGCAATGTTGGGAGAAGTGCCTGTGCGTTTCCAACATGTGTCTCACCAATGCAGATTCAGCAGCACAGAGACGGGTTGTCACATCCCGCCGTTGCCGGAAGCCACCATAAAGTTCACTCCGACCAGCAGCTGCCTCGGAGGATACCCAGGACTGAAATAGCAAGGGGCAGATGTCAGGAATCAGAGTCAGTGGTGGGAGAGGGAAAGGAAAGGGAGTCGTGCTGCCTCTGGCCCCTGCCGAGATTAGGTCTGTCTCATACCAGGGCTGTTCATCTCCCACTCACAACAGTATTAAGTTCACCCAGACAATCAGAGCTAAGACACCAGCAGTAATAAATCCCAACGGCATGATTCCTCGTGAGCAGCTTACCTAGGAAAGTGCACGATTATTTTAAACGCACTGATTTATTAATACACTCAGGATGGCTCAAGCCACTAGTTCTTGCCCAAGGGAATTCAGCAGTGGAGCTCAGCATCTTGACTCACAGTATTGGGACTGATATATGACTAGCTGTGATCAGATGGCATATCTAAAAATACAGAGCCTGCGGTTTATTTTTCTTGGAAAATGGAAAGACACCCAAAGAAGCAGAGCCCAGTTTAGCAACCACAGCAGGCCAGATTTTTGCTTTAAAGAAGCCAGCAGAATTTGACCAAAAGAAGGTGCCACTTAGGTTGTGTTACAGCCATGGGATTAACCTGCGGCTCCAGCACCGTGGGGCGGTCCTCTGGCTGCCCCAGCGGCTGCTGTGGCTCTAACTCTGGGCAGGGGTGCTGATCACACATCTCTGCCCTAGAAGAAGACACAAGGAATAAGATTCCTCTTACCCAAAGGAGGTCTCTACACTGGGACCACCACGAACTGGGCTGGTGATTTAGCACAGACTTGTATTAATGAACTAAGCCCTACGAGATGAACCCGCCTTGTACCATTCCCAGGGAAGCTGACACAGATGTCTCTGCACCTGTTGTCAGGTCTGCCTTCGGTCATCTCTTCCCTAGATTAAACAAGCCCTGTTCTGCTGGTCTGTCCTGGTGGGTCATGTTTGCTGGACCTCAGGTCATTCCCACTGCTTTGCTTTGGACTTCTTCCAAGGCAAAGACACAGCCCCCTTTCATTAGCCCATTTAACACTACCTATTATATCTAATAGTGCTTTTGTAGAAAAAAAAATCCCTCTAGATGACACAAAGGCCATGTCAAATAGCACCTTGCAGCACCTCCTACTATAACAAAGACTGAAGCTATCAGTAACAAGATGAAGTTATGGAAACGAATGATTCAGCAGTGACAGGTTCAGCTTTTGCTCCTTGTAAAAAAAATTGCTTTGAGGCCATAAACCCAAACTGGAGTAGGGCCTTGGTGTTCCCTCCATCATGCCATCCATTGCCGACACCTCAATGAGTTCAAGGCCTCCTTGATAGCCAGCGGTGACAATCTGTTCCTGCCTATAACCCCATCCCAGTACGGAGAAAATATTCCTTGGGATTTTCGAATTGGCACATTTCCACCTGACTCAGGTCCGCAGCAGGTCCCCTTTGCCCCATGTGAGAGAAGAAAGGACTCGTGATCCTATAGCAAAACCCACCAACACCAGCACCTGCTGGATTCTGCTGCCCACCCATTTGTCTTCAGGAGAAAACCGATGATTCTGGCACTGCAATTTCCAGTAAGAAACCCCTTTAAAACACGTGCATGATTCCATCTTTCCCTTCTTGAAAACTTCCCAGGGCGTGTCTGCACCTTGTGCCCAGAGGGGTCGTTTCAACAATAGGGAAACTGAGGCACCTTCCCAGAAAGTGGCTTTTTGTCCCCGAGGAGGTCCCCTCCCAGAGACCTCGCCATGGGAGCAGGGACCGCCCGCAGGGACAGGAGCTGTAATTCCAAACAGCTGAAAACACAAAGGAAAACACCCCTTCCAAAATAACAGGCAAAAAAGTCAGCAAATGTACAAGCCTCTTCCAGAGGCAGCGATTTTAGGAATCACTTGTAACCAGGCAGCAGCAGCAGGGTGATTGTGGGGTTTTTCTTCTCCCCAAATGGGGCCCTTTCTTTTCTTCCTATTCCTATAGGGTTTTTCATCACTGTGGCATTTCCTACCATAATCCATCAGATTTACGCCGCCCCTGTTCCAGACCAGAGCATCGCTGAGCTCTGTGCGTGTCTAACAAAAGACAGCCCTGCCCTGAGCTGCTCAAAATCTCTACAAACCAGGCGAACAAAGGGGACGGGAGAGGAGGATTAGCGTGTTTGCGGAGAGGGAGCAGGTAGAGGATGCCTTTCTCTAAAGCCGTTTGAGGACCGTGGGTCCAAAGACCAGATTTTCTGAGTTGCAGGTGTCCTTCCTCCCGGGCTAGGTTGCTCATGTAAGCAAACAACCACGGCCATTGAACAGACGGCCCTGAGAGCCCCCCACTGCTCCTTGCCAGGTTTACGTTCGCTGCTAAATCAGAGCAGGTGGAGGTACCAGACTGGTCCCCTAAGGTCCCCACCACTTCCTTGCCACGTCTGTGTGAATGCCCCTTCTGTCCTCTGCAGCCTGGCAGGGCACAAGCCCACCTTGAATTCCAAGTTTTCCCAGCTCAGCCCTGCCACGTTGTGCTTCCCACCGCCCCCGAACACAAGAGCAGAGTGCTGAGAGCCGCCCGGAGGCTCTCTCGACCACCCTTGAGCCACATCCCAGGGCACCCACGCCAAGCGTCCTGCCAATTCCTGCTTTGCAAGAGCCACTCTGCCCAGCTCTGACCTCCCTGGGGCACGTGTGCCCAAGCGATGCCAAAGCCCTGGCTGCCTGCGTAGCTTTCCCCTCCAAGCACCAGTGTCCCTGTGTGCCCAGCGACAAACAAATCCAGCAGGAAATACTTTGCTGGGAATGGGGAGAGCTCGGCGGTGAGGTTGTGACACTGGACGTTGTGTTCTTGGCAATTAGCTCCTGAAACTTTGAAAAAATAGCAAGAAAAGAACAAGAGGTGGCTGCTGGCCAGAGGCGGGTTTGGGGGGACATAAAGGTCAGAGCAGGACCCCACAAGGGATCCCAACACGGGTTGGATCGCAAGGGGCAGTTGAGAAACGATATCGCTTGTTGGGTGGCCAAAGGGTCTCTTGCAGCTCATTTTGTTGGTGCCTTGAGTGAGGATCCTTGTCGCTGATGTGGGAGCAGTAGTGAACTGGGCAGGCTGGGATGGAGAGAGGGATCCTGACTCACCCCCACAGGGTACATTTATCCCCAGACAGGGCACACCCTTTGTCATGCAAGAACTGGAGACAGGCAGGACCAATGTGCTCCAAACCAGTCAACCAGCAGAGACCTCAGGGTCACCCAGAGGGGCAGCTTCCTCTTCATGCCCGGCAGATGTCTTCATTTTTTTTGCAGCTCAGCAGGTCCATCAGCAAAAATGCCGTGGCCTGAGGAGAGAAACGGAGGGGGAGGCAATGATCAGGAAAGTCAATTCCCAAATACGCAGCAGGCAGGCGAGCAGGCAGGCAGGAAACCGGCTCTTGCACACTTTCTCCCCCGTGCCTGACTCACCCAACAGGAGCCATGACCGTCATTTGGGAACCACTTGTCTTTCCCTGTTCCTCATCAAACAGACAAATCACGGCTGGATCCCATCAGCGGAGGCCCCCATACGGCGACTGTCTGATCTCCCTCCTTGTATAAACAGGCAGATGGGGAGCCTGTTCAGAGGCAGGGTCACACGCTAATGGTGGCCTCTGCCCTTTGCAGTCCTCTGAGGACAGTGAGTGACAGCCCAGCAGGCGCTGGGAAGTGCCTGTGATCTCGAGCAGTTGGCAGAAGACACTCTCTGCTGAGCTTCTTATCTCAGGTAGGTGCAGCTGACTATGGGCCCTGCTGAGACGCTCTTTCAGAGGCAGTTGGACCACCTTTTATGGCTCACCACAGCCTCTGTTGCCCATGCTGAGAGTCAGGCAATCAGCCCTGGGGGTGTTGAACATGACCAGGGGGAGCAGTCCAAGCCCTCCTTCTCCAGGCAGAAGCAGCTCACCTTTCTTTGCCTCTTTGGTGTTTCTGCCCCAGCACTGCAGGAGGGGGACAAAGGTGGTCTCTTCCCTGCAGAGTCTATCTAGGGATCAGTACAGAGGGCTCTCATTTTTCCCTACAGACACTCCAGCTACCACCTTAGGCATCGCCACCACAAACGTTTCAGGGTTCAGATCCCAAAAGGGTCTCTGATCTCCCAGACATCCCAGTGTGGCACACCTGGATCACCATGAGATCAGCAGAGACACTACCTCTCAATAGCCCAGCAACTGGACCCCCTTCCTGTGCTGTTGATGGAGCAGGACTGAGTGAGGGACAAGGAGCAACTCCCAGCCCTGATCCCTTGTGAGCTCCCTTTCTCCCTGCAGAGCCTGTGGTAGCCACCCAAGCATCTCTCTCTGCCACAAGGTTGCTCCACCCACCTGAGCTCCAGCATCCCTGCAGGGGCCATTTTTGACTCAACTCGAGTAAATGGAGATCTGCAGGGTCAAATCCAGTCCTTGAGCTCCTTCCCATGCCTGTCCACAAGGCCTCCCAACCTTGTGCCTCACTGGCAAGGAGATTGCCACCCACAGCATGAGCAGAACCCAAGCTGAATGCATGACAAGGAGACAGGGGTTTTCCCTGGCCCTTCTCAGCTCCACCAAATCAGAATGGCTACAAGTTGTTCCCACCAAATATCAGCTTCTCTCCGCTCTCCTCACTGTTGGCAGGGGGCTGTAAAAGTCAGGGCAGGTGCCTTCACCGATCAGGCAGCACCTGCCAGATCCCTGGTCTGCTCCATTATAGCCTGCAGCAGGACTGGGACAGAAGCCAGTGTTTTGTTCCTCATCCTTTGACAGCATTCCCACACTGCTGTCCAAGGCTCTCCTTCCAGGGGAAGGTAACGTACGTCCCACTCGTTAACAATAAGGAAGTGTGATGGGATTGAAGCACAAGCCCCTTTGCAAGGAGGGGAGTTCCCACACATTTGGGGAGAGTCTCAGTGTCCACAGATTTCCTCCTAAACCAAACGCCACCTGGTGCTTTCCCAGCAGTTATCCTCTGTAAAAGGTGACTCCTGGAAGGGGGTCCAGCACAGCAACTTCTCCACCCTCGGTCCATCAGTAAGAACCAACCCAATACTCTGAATCTATTCTGCATCTGATTCACAGCATCCCACGATAGCCCTGGAGACTGTAGAGAATCAAGAATTTAGGGTTCATGGGCGGTGCATATCATAGGGACATACATGAGTGTTTTCCAGCACTTATTAAGGCCTGAAGATCTTTTGGGGCAGATTTTTCGGGGGGGGGGGGGGGGGGGNGCATAAAATGGGTGTAGACACTTCTCCATGCCATTAACTTGATCTGCCATGGCAAAGGGTTTACTCAGGTGGCAGAGACCAGAGCCCATCTACTCCTCTCCATCAACCCTGCAGCTACATCAGCTGGGCAACCTCCCCTGCAAGTAGTCTTCTGGGGACAGGCTCGTGTTTGTGTGTGTTGACTGTGGGCATCACTTGCTCCCATTTCTCCTTCTGGTTCTCCTGCTCCCTGGTACAGGAGCAAGACAGTGGAAAAATGTCTCCGGAACACATGTGTTGGAGGAAAGATGGGAGAATGTTCAATGGAGGTGTTCTATGGGCGTGTGAGTTCACTTTCTGTGAAGTTGCTGATAATAAGAGGTTTCCCTGACTGCTCAGTGAAGATCCCACCTTTCCGTATCCTCCATGGAGTAAGGATCCCACTCTTCAGTGTCCTCCACACAGTCATGGTAAAGGCTCCTCAATTCTCTGAGCTCTGATTCCATCGGCTGTGGGTCCCAGACCTTCTCGGGTAGAAGTTCTCCTTTGCCAGTGAAGAAGACAATTCATTTGTGAGGAGCTGTTCAGTATAACAGAGCCTAAATTGATTTTTTTTTTTAAAAAAAAAAAAAAAAAAGCAGGTATGTTCAGACACCGGATTCTGGTTTAGGTCCTTACAGAGTTGGTCAACAGAGATCTCTTGAAAGCTGATCCAGCCATGTGCCTTGAGCCCATCTCAGCAGTGCAATGGTTTGTTATGCTGTGCCCAATCTCAATCTCTTCCCCTGCAGCAGGGGATGAAAGGGCCCTCAATTCCCCTTTTTAGGGCCACAAAAATGATCAGAGGGCTGGAGCACCTCTCCTATGAGGACAGGCTGAGGGAGTTGGGGTTGTTCAGCCTGGAGAAGAGAAGGCTCCGGGCAGACCATAAGGTGGCCTTTCAGCACTTAAGGGGGGCTTATAAGAAAGACGGGGACAGACTTTTCAGCAGGACCTGATGTGATAGGACAAGGGGTAATGGTTTTAAACTAAAGGAGGGTAGATTCAGACTAGATATATGGAAGAAATTGTTTACGCTGAGGGTGGTGAAACACTGGCCCAGGTTGCCCAGAGAGGTGGTAGATGCCCCATCCCTGGAAACATTCCAGGTCAGGTTGGACGCGGCTCTGAGCAACCTGATCTAGTTGAAGATGTCCCTGCTTATTACAGGTTGGACTACACGGCCTTTAAAGGTCCCTTCCAGCCCAAACAATTCTATGATTTTTGAATAGGACTGGAAAAGCATACCCTTCTCCTGACAAAAACTGAGAAGACATCTCCCCAGGGTGGTGTGTGGTATCAGGCTTCTGACCACCTCCTTCAGAGCCACCTGGCCTCCTGCTTTGTTGCTGTGTCACAGAAGACTTTTAAACGGAGGCCTGTTCCATCGTATTTTACATGGCGCAGTTAAAGGATTGCTAGGAATTTTTATGGGCCAGTGGCACCTTTCCCTGCCATAACTATTATTCCTTCTCCTACATACTAATTTCAGCTGAGTCAATACCTTCTTCTACCCACAATCTCAAGACATTCACTACAATATTTAACACTGTTGCATATTCAGCAAACAAGCTTAAAAATTTTCCACTTACTAAAGCTTCACTGTTTTTTTCTTCCTTTCCCCCTCCCTCTGGGAGGGTGATAAATGACTGAAAATCAAGATATGATAGAAGCTCTTCATTCATCAGCTACGGTCGCAACTCCTCCTGAAGTCTAGTGTGGGAACCACGTCTGGGACAAAGCGTGGCCCTGGGCCCGGATGTGCCTTCTCCACCTTAACAGCAGCATCTGCTTCCCAATATGGCATGCTCTGCTCTATCTCAGGCACAACTTGAAACTTTGCAGCTGTTACCACTGCGAGTCTGCTAAATCCAGCAAGGAGGGAGAGGTCGGGATAGTGGGGGAGTGCAGGGCACTCATTATCCCGTGCGCAGGGATGGGAACAAAGCTCGCATGCATCACGCAGAAGCACAAAACCAAGTCAGTCCTTGCATGGGAAGAGCCAGGCACTCCCAGAGCAGGGGAAGAGAGCGTAGATACGAATATCTCATCCTGGAGAAAAGTGTCCTCTTTCTATCAGTCTTGCATTTGTAAGTCCCAACAGCTATTCCATAAGTACACAAGTTTTGTTGACAGGCTGGAGGAAACTTAAGCATTTGCCACCACAGGCAATAAGAATGGCAGGGTCCAAGTTCATCCACCCTGCCCAACATTGGACTATAGGTTGGTTTCTTCTATTTTGTTCTTCCCCCTGTTCAACTCTCAAGATGGAAGGAAGTGAAGGCAAGTTTATTACCCAGACAGGACTCGTGGAGGCCTTCCAATCACACTTGCTTTCCAAGTCATAAGGAAGTGAAAAGCAGATGAGAGCCCAGGCACGTGCCAGAGCTGGAGGTCAGTTGTGAAAGGCTGGATGCCTGGATCAGGGGGCACATAAAGTCAAGGAGGATGTTCCTGAAATTGGGAGAAGAATCTGTCCCTTGTTGTGAGGAAACTCAAAATAGAAAATCAATAAAATAACCAGACAAAAAAGATCAGCTCAGTCTTTCTGGGAAAGATCCAAGGGTGAAAAACTAATTCCAGAAAATGAGGTCAACCTTCTCTAATAACCATAGCTACTGTTTGTGCTCCAGTAAGACATGCATGTGTGGAGTTTACCTCTCCTCTATTTATGGATTTGGCCTCTTGACCTGGAATTCAATGCTGCTCAGTTGATCCTGTCGTGTTGTGACGGGCCATATCCTGCATGTTTATTGCATTGGCACCAGTGTTGTCTTTATCTAAAGGGTGAGGGAAAAGACCAGTCCAGGGCTTACACTGGAATCTAGCATCCATCCTCCCTGTCCTTCTAAACAACTAAATTTGATGCAACTTCTCACTTTGCTTTTTTCTGCCTTTTTTCCCAGTTGGGAACTCTGAAGCTACTGTAAATCCTCCTGGAGAGAACATCTGTGCAAGCCCCACAAAAGAGGGCTTTTTTGGTACCCAATTTAGAGCAGGAAGTATCCCATCATGAGGTGGGACTTTGGGGGATTTGGGAGATTTGGGTCCTTACAGCACTGGTTGATAGAGACATCCTGAAACCTGATCTGGCCCGGCCATGTGCTTTGAACCCATCTCAACAATTGAATAGTTCATTATGCTTTGCCCGATGTCAATCTCTTCTCATCCAGCCAAGGGTGAAGGGACACTCAAATCCCCACTCCGAGATGGACCTGATACCCACAATGACTCTACCACCAGTAGGTAAAGGCTGTGTGAGGATGGAGGAACATGTTGGGGGGCTCCTTGGTGGAACCTCAGACTATTTCCACCCTTGACTAATCTATACTCGGCCACTTCAGCCCAGCTCTTGGATAGATCTTAATAACCCCTCTCCCAAACAACTGCAGCCAGAGCGTCACCAAAGTGTGCAGGGTCACCCTTTGTCTCCCAGTGCCAGGTTTCTTCTCAGGGTCTGGACAGCTGGGTTGGTTCAAAGCATGTCAACAGGCTTTGTGGCATTTGGTCCAGCTCCTTCCTGCAACTGCCAGGGATGCTTCTGTCTAATCCCAGTTCATATCAGGAAGATGAAAAGAGAGGTATTTTCCTCTTGCCTCACACAGTGGCATTGCGGTGGCCTTGAGCTGGCAAGTTCTCAGCAAGGAGATTTTGTTCCCACAGAGACACAGGAAAATTGACCCGGGGAGGGGACAAGAGAGGGGCAGCAACATCAGTTTTAGTTTACTAGAGATGTTCAGGCATTAGCACCGTAAGGAAGGCTGGAGCCCTCTTTAGCATTTCCAGCACTTCATAAATTTCAGAGAGATTTAGGGCAAGGAGCCAGATGTTTGGGGAGAAATTCTGAACACTAAAGACAAGTGGAAATATTTTTTTTTTTTTTGGTAGTGTGTATTTTTTCCCATTAGTTGCAAGGCTATATTTAGAAGAGAGGGGGGGAGAGAGAGACCGCGAGAGAGAGATTAGGCATTTCTTCGTATTCTGTAGTCACTCCAGTTGTTCTGCTTGTAGGAACAGATGTCTCTTTCCTGGGGCGATAGCATTCAGATCCACGAGGAAGTTTTCTTACCGGCAGTTCCTCTAAGATAGAAGAGAGATCGGGCCAGAGGTAAGTCAGTCCATCGTGGAGGAATACACTGCAGGGACCGTTGCAGTGAATGCTTTGGGATATTGGTCAGAGAGCAGGGAGGGGGGCGGGGGGCATGGGATCAGAGAGGTGACAGTGGGGGCCAGGAGGGAATCACTGGAGACCGGACCCCAAGACCGGAGTGGAAAGCATGGCAGGGGTGGTGGTGGAGAGGGTCCTGCACCGAACACGTGGATGAGCAGCTCGCTAAGCCCCTGGCTCTGCCCTTGCGGCAAGTGTGGAAGTTCATCAGGAGGTGCCCGACCTGGAGAACCAGGTTGTACCAGCAGCTGCTAGGGGCTGTGAGGGGCTTCCCCCGCTGTGGGATCTTCTGCTTTTGGGTTTGGGGGCAGTGCTGTGGTATTTGGTTGTTTCCCGAGGAGATGGGGGGTGGGGGGGTGATGAAAAGCATGCAAAGGTACTGGCTTTCCCTCATTGAAAAGTACTATGGCAGCTCTTGTGAGGAGCGGGGTGATGTCTCGTTTGTATCTGTGTACTCCCAGGCATAATGAAATTTTGGGGAAAAGCGTTCAGGCAGGGTTTGGGAGCCTGGAGAGGAGACAGTGCACTGCCTGGCACGGGGTCAGTTGTGACTGGGGACGTTTTACCTGTTTGGCCATGCAGCTCTAGGAAAGATGCTGTTTTCTTTCTCTGAATCTGCTCGCTGAGTCAGTCTGAGGAGAAACAGATCCCTTCCAAGGTCCTTAACGAGGGTCCTTCAGAAATGCCCCCTGCTTTCATAGCAACACACTCACTAACAGCTCAAAGTTTTTCCAGGTTAACCTGGAAAATCCAAAACTTGCAAAATCCCTGAAAGCACTGGGAGCACAGTGCAAAGGAAACAGCAGAAACCAGTCTCCCAAAGGGTTAAGATCTGGTTATCCATCCTGGGATGCCTCAAAAAATATCTGTTCCATGACCAGGTCTCCCATCTAACTGCATTCCCTGGGCACAGCTCCAAGCCCAGGCATGGCTCCGTGCCTCAGTTTCTCCCTGCAGCCAAGAGAGCAGCACAACCTGAAGTGAGCGCTGGGCTGCAGAGCTGCATCCGTGGTGGGCTGGGCTGCTGCTCATGGCACACCTGACCCCTCTCCCCGCTGCATCACCCCTTCGTCCCTTCTTCCATGTGTGTCACCTCCCTGGAGCATTGCCTCTTCTGTCCTGCATCCTTGGGCCACGCAGGACCCCAGGTGTTCCTCTGTTGCTCTGTCCTTCTCAGGCTTTTTTCCCAGGGACAGACACAGCAGGCAGCTGAAGAGGGAAAAGTGCTCAAAGATTGCTAAATTTGCAAATTAAAACTTTCCTTTTCAAAAGCAAGCCATAGGCCAGATGTTGCTCAATTTAATCTCCGGCGATGTTTTTTGCACTTGCCCGTAAAGTTCCTATATGTGCCTATATGGTAATTTTCACCGCAGGGTTCTCGGTGCACACAGGCACGATAGCTGTTATTCCAAACTGACATTTCTAGCATTTTGTCCCAGACACCCTTGAAAGGCTAAATGGATTACTGTAATCCTAATAAAATCAAATGCATTTCTCTTGTACTGCTACAACCTCCCAAGAAGACAGGCACAAATCCATCTCCACTGGCTGGACCTATAAAACTCCAAATCCACGTTTCTTTCCAGATCTAGGTTTTTAAAAAAAAAAAATTTAAACCCTCTTGGAAAAAAAATTCCCCCCCAAAAAAGAAAGTGCTTTTCCCTCATATTCTACTGGTCCACAAAGAACAGAGAGGGATACAGGCAGGAAGTCACGCTCTGATTTCTCTTAAAGTATCAGAGCTAGAAATACACAGCATCTACTGCAGAGATGTCGCTCCATGCTGCCTTGTGACAGATGGCACTTGGTACTAGCCCTGACAGGCTATGAGATATTGGTCTTTTAAATGCTAACAGCATGATTTATAGAGCATTCACCAAGACACTCAATATTTCTGTCACTCCAAGGCCAAGATCTGGTAATGCAGAAAAGGGGGACATGAAAAATGTAATGGTATCACTAAGGCATTGTAGACGTCTAAACGTTTCAGGAGGAACTTTTCTACACAGTGAGGTGTAAACAAGCAAGTGGAGGCGTAAACCCTTTATTAGCACTTCAAGGCGACCAGTACTAGCAAGCCACATCAGATATGTGCTGAAGGACCTCTGGGTGCCCACCGCTGCTGGGTGCACATTTGCAGGTCTGGAGAAGCAATGTATGTACAACCCCACTTCTTGTTTGCTTGTACATGTACATCTGGGCTCCTTCTTTCAAAGGCTGAGTCATTACCATTGCAAATGGGCATAGAGGAGGTATAAGCTCATAAGAAATCTGCCAGCACATGAATTTCCTGCTCTGTGTATCTTTGGGAGCTTCATGCCATATTTTCCAAGCATGGTCAGGACAGGGCTGGGGGAGGACTATGCAGATCTTTCTGGACCAGTTATCCTTCACCTTGTTTTAAGTAGCAGGTTCAAGACTAGATGCAGAGAGTGGGCATCTGGGCCAAGCCAAGTGACCTCCCTTCCATCTGGGTCACTTTGCTCTGTGAAGAAGAGGAATGCAGTTTGGAGAGTTGCGCTCTCCCTCTTTTAACTGGCAGTGATCCCTCATGGCCTAGGATGACCTGTTGGGCTAAAGCATTGTTTGGGCACCCATAAACTACTGCTTGTTCCAAACTGAACCAGGCATCTGGGTCCTTCACTCTCAGAAGACCTGATTTTGGTCTTAGGCTTGTCGTGGAGCATGAGGTCCATCCACTGAACACAGCATGGTGGGTGGAGCTCAGATCACCACTCACGGCATTATCCATCCACAGCAGGACCTCGGAGATGAAGGATCACATGTAGGCCAACATCGCATTAGCTTCCACACATCCTTAGTCTGTGATTGCTGACATGACTTGAAGAACAACCCCTGGCTGTGCCTGGGATTGGACATCCAAGTTTTTCCTCTGGCCAGATGGGAAATCTGATTCTCGTGGGCAACTTCAGAGATGCAGAAGTCAGTAGCGGGGGTGAATCTCTCTTGCTGTTGTGTAAAGTAATTTCACACCTTTCTCCTTCCAGACAAAGGCTGTAATTCAGCATATGACCGTTCAAACCACTGGACAAATTAGGAGCTTCTGGCCATCACGATCTTCATTACACATGGGCAAGCATGCCATGGCTGACCAGTGCAGACACCAAGTAATTAGCTATCATCTGTCCCCAGTCAGGCTGGTTCTGTCATGAGGAAGATATGATTTGCTGTAAATCTGAAATTATTTCACTTCAGGAAAACAATGAGAGGCAGGCAATGCTCTCCCTTTGCAAAGAAGCCATCCAGCTCTGTTGGCAGTATTTCAGTGCCAAAGCAATTGTGAATTTGCAGAGAATAAGACCTAAATGAAAGGATGTGTGGTGGAAAGTGCTAGCAAACTCCTTGCAGGTTCATATTAGAGGAAACAGGGACCACTTTCAGTGCTTATTTGTGTGTTTGTCAGCTCTGGTTTCCTCTATCCTAACGCATTTCAACCTGTTGGCTAATTTCAACCAAAATTTGGCAGAAGGGAAAGATCACCTCGATTTTCAGGAAACTAGGCAGCAAAGAGAGGAGAAAGTCAAACAAGTGTCAGAGCCAAGGGAAGAGCTGGAACGTGAGTGCTCATTAAGGCAGCCAAGTGTCCACATGGGAAAAAGTTATAATAAGCATCTCAACCAGGGCAAAGCATTCATCCAACCCTACGAGCCACTGCAAGACATGAAACCGTAAGAAAGCAGGCATCATTTAATCTGACACTCACAAAACTATGTGTTTTTTGTCTCCAAAGCACCTTTTATTTCCACGGCATTGGAGGGGCAGGAATAATCCAACTCTGGAGTGGGTTTGACTATTTCTAACTGCAATTCCCCAGCAGCTGGTTGTATCACACACTCTGTCGGGCCACCCTCAGACCTGGAGGCTTCTAGGAGACATCAATGCCCAGGAATCAAGTGAGAGCAGAGATCTGATGCCCGCAAATATGGGGTCTTCCCCGTCCTGGGAATAGTACTATTTCTGTTTCAGGGTGGGATCTTTCTCCCCTGGACATTAGCCCCCTTCTCACAGCCTGTGGGCTAGATGGGCACCAGCTTTTCCCTTTCAGCAGCTGGATTCATTCCCTTTCTCTCCCTTTCTCCCTCAGTTCCCACTGTCAGCAAACCCACCCTCCCCAGGCTGAGCATGAGGCGCGCAGAGCAAGCTCTACCACGTATAGGGCAAAGTCCTCGACATGCACAAAAACACCATATTTGGCCAGTTTGAGCCAGAGTTGAGTGAGAGCTTGCCAGAAGGAGAATCATACAATTTAAACTGAAAGAGAGTAAGTTTAACCCTTCATTTATAAATATGATGATAAATCACCCAGGGAACTTTAAACACGGAAAGGCTGCAAAACTAAACACATGCTGCTGCCATCCCCGGCAGCGGAGTAACACTAGCAGGCGGGACAGGGTGAGGGGGACAGGGGGGATGATAGAAGAGCCAGGTTGCCATATTAGATGTTCTGATTCAGGTCAGGGCGATGAGAAAAGCTGAAGCTGTCTATACTGAATAACATTCGCTCACTCTTTTTAATGTCCTTTTCATCTTTCCGATCCCAGTGTGGGGGTCTCTTTTTCTCTGTCTCTGGGTCTGCACACAGAGATCCCACCTGCACACACCAATAAATAATCATTCCAGAGAGCAGCTAGGACAAAGCTCGGTTGCCTGACCTGCCTTTTCTTTTGTATCCCATTACCTGAATTGCTGAGCCAGATCCAAAAGTCCCCTGGGTCAAGGATGTGAACCTTGTTAACTTCAGCAAGTGAAGGGTGAGGCTTAAGGCTGACACTAAGCAAAAAGTTGGGTGGAACGAAATACAGGACGGTCAAGGATATCCTCCTTGGGGCAGACGTAGCGCTGAGCTGCTCGTGCTAAATGAACACGTGTGATGCCAAGCAGCGAGCGAGGGAAGAGGCTGCAGGACCCGGTTTCAGCACAGCGACCATCTGTTTCCTATTTGGCCCAAGAACGATGGAATTGGTTGTGTCACGCAACAATGAGAAAGTATTTCACAGTAAGTCCCCCTCTCCCAGTGCTGAGCAGGGACCTTTATCAGAACGAGGGAAACCAGGTCAACTTCCAGTCTCCGTCCCTCCCCTTATCCCATTTCTACCCAGATGCCTGCTGTACTTTTAAGGAAATGCTACCCACATTCTCACAGCCAGACAGACAAAATCCAGCCTGAGAGGTATAATATAACAGCACAGGCCAACTGACGCGGTCAGACAGCACTCAGAAGGATGCGTGTTTACCCATCTTGGGCTTTGCAGACTGGCAGCTCCAAGAAAAAGGGATTGCATGGAAATCTGGGGGGGGCTGAGAGCTAAATTAGGCATGAAAAAGTTTGAGGTCCAAACCCTTTGAAGATTTTAGGAAGCGGGGTAGCACAAGGGCTCTTTACTCTGTAAGCAAAGGTGATTGTGGTTCTTATAGCTCTGCACAAGCTCATGCCAGAGCTGCAAGCAATAAATAGTACCAAAAAAATAGCAAAATAAAGGTTTTCAGAGGCTGCAAAGCTTCTCATGTATTTAGCCGTGACCCCGCTGGCTGCTATATGCCACCACTCCATGGTGATGGGTAGCAGAACTGAGTCATTTTAACAGCTGCATGAGTATTTCTGATGGCAGAGAGACCTGGTTGGTGTAATTTTTTTGATGGGGGGCCGGGGGGAGGAAGGGGGCAGAATCGGAAATCTTTGGAAATGTTTGCTTTTCCTCAGACACGAGGTCACGCTGCCATTCTGTGCCTCGTTCAGCTCACTGCAAAATGGGGCAATGTACCTTTGTCAAGTGCTTGGAGACCCACAACGGAAAAATACTTAGTAGCTGTTAACCAGGGGTTTGGTCCAGCTCCATCTCATTAAAAGCACACAGAGGAATGCCGTTGGTTTGCCAGTACAGCTCTTCACCCCTTCTGCTTGTGAGCCATGAGATGAGGGCAGTCCCACAACAAAAGGAAAAGGCCATTCACCCAAACATCCATCGTAACAATTTGATTAGAGGAAGACTTTTCCCACCGCAGCACAAGAAGCAGCTTTTCCACAGCCTGTCAGTGAGGAAATCTTCAGAATTAATTAAATTAGTTGGGACTGCTCTCATGTCATTGCTTGGATTTTGAGTTCAGACAGGGCAGCGATGGACTGGGAAAAGAAACAAACTCTAATTCAGCTCCTCCCTCGCATATTCAATTCGGCAAGCAAAATGCTACCTGTTTTTTAGCTGTTTACTATATCTGGAATTTAATTCCATGCACATGGGGCTCAGTGGAAGAGGTGACTACGTAAGCCATCACACTGTATGTGCCGATGATTTTAATTTCTGTGTATGGACAGTACTCACAGGCGATCTTTTTCTATTAGTCTGTAAAGTGCCCTACATACCTCAAACAGCATTTGTGAGGATTAGGAACATTTGAATGCACTTTGAGTTACTGATTCCACTGAGGCAGGAAAGGAAATATGTAAGATGAACATCAGGTGCTCGTGGTAAAGGATCTGAGCCTGAAGAAAAACTTCCCAGCAGAGGCAAGCTACTAATGAGACATAAAATCAGAGCAAATGGCTAGTGCCTTAGAATTATGATAAGAAGACAAGTGCGTAGGCAACTCAATACACTCTAGGGCATGCTAAGGATGGGATTGGTGATTTTGTCTTCTCCCCTTGCTCAACTATCTGTATGAACACAGATACACAAGCATACACTGCACTCAAGGGGCAACAAAGTCTTTGTTTCTTGGTTTGCACCAGTGCAGCGGCTTCCAGAGTGCTCCTCTTGACAGCATCTTGCAAAGAGAAATCTGGGAGCAGATCCAGGAATCTGCTCCTTTCAGTTTGTTTTTGTAATTAAAGAGCAAAACAAACAAACAGAGAAGATCAGATGGTGAGAATATTAGAAAACCATTAGAAAATGGGCCAGCATTCTGCATCCTCCCCATGCATCTTTCTCAGGTGCCAGACTTTGCAACTCCACTACCTTCAGCCAGTCTTGGGTCCAGTTTTTCCTGTTTATTCATTCAGAGAGTGATTAGCACAAAATGTAGAGAGAAGGCTCTCCCCCAGGAGCCTGCAGGCTCAATCAGATCCAGACGAAATAATATGAATATGTGTGCTGCTTTGGCTGCCACCAGAGTTCAGTGCAGGGTGAGGTAATCCGGTCATTCCAGAAACACAAGATGTTCCAATGTCCGGTTGCTTCTGGAGACAGCCTAAGCGCAAAAGTGGACAGAAGTTAGGATTGCTTCTCTTTGCCCAGCAGTTCTTTGGGACATTACAGGTGGTCTGACCTCAGGCTTCATGGTTTCAGTCCTGCAGCATGATCTGAAACTGGGTTTCATCTAAGGAGGGCTTTATGGTTGAGTACCAGCCATTCCAATGGACAATTCAACTACTTGGGTTTGAGTGGCTACCTAAACCGAAAAAAATGCCATTTGAATATAAATATCCTTCCAGGTTCAAGGATATTAAAATCCAGCTTTTTCTTTCACACCACTTCCATAGATTAGATGAGAGGCAAGAAGAATCTATAGCAATTACCAGACTCCAGGCCAACAGACGTAAGCTCAATCATGATGGCAAAGTCACTTCTCCAAGAATTTCCAGAAGGAACTTCACACCTGGCCTTCTAAATTCTCAGTCCTAATCTCTGCTTTTGCTCAACAAATGTTCTGCTTCATGCTCACCTGGCTTGAATGAACCATACAGAAAAACCACGACTAGACTGTAGCATCCCATGATGACTCTTGATCTTGAATGTTGGCCATTTACCAAATATATTTCATTCCCAGCCCTGTCCAAAGCAAGAAGGGGCAGGAAAGCACCCACACTTTGTTCACTTGGTCCTCCACAGAAGCCTACCTGGCCATATCCTATGACCCCATTCACCAGTACAGGCTGGGAACTGCTCTACTGAAAAGGACATGGGTGTTATGGTGGATCTTAGGCTGAAAAAGAACCGGCAAGCAGTGTGCATTGCAGACAAGGCAAAGTACATACTGTGCTACATTAGGAGGTTCATGGTCAACAGATAGAGGGGAGTTATTATCTCCATCGATTTATCACAGGTGAGGTGTGCAGTTTGGGACCACGCTGTTCAGAGGAAGGTTAAAACACAGGAGAGGGTCCAGCAGAGGCTTTAACAGGATTGGAGGAATGCACCAAACAGATGGAAAGTGGCTTTGCAGAGGACTTGAGGGTCCTGGTGGACGCCAAGTTGCACATGAGCCAGCAATGTACCCTTGTAAAAAAAGAAGGCCAACAGCCTCCCGGGTTGCCTTAAGAGAAACACTGCTAGCAAGTTGAGGGAGGTGATCCTTCCCCTCTGCTCAGTACTGGTGACACATATCAGGAGTGCTGTGTCCAGCAAATACACAGAGACTTGGGAATCTCTTCTCCCAAATCTCAGTTCTCCAGCTCTTTATTCAGGACAGCTGGAAGCCTTCTGCTTTTGTCAGGAGGTGTGGAGGAGTTCAAGAACTTGAGAGTTATGGCCAGCAGGGAGTTGTAGTTCATTAGCCCAACAAGCAAGCTTTTGGTGGCTGGGCAGGAAAAGGCTTTGGCACTTGTCAGGCAGGCTCAGAGCTGCTGTGATGCTCTCTGGACGCAGTTAGGACTGTCCCAGCAAAAGATTTGCTTTCATCCAGCAGGAACTCTCCTGAGGATCCACTTTTCACTGGAAGGCTTCTGATGTAGGTAGCTTCCTCCTCTGCTTTGCACGTGGTCACCAAGAGCTTGAAGCATCTCACAGAGAATGGGACACCTTCGGTCCATCCTCCTGATCCTCATAAGCAGCAAAAACGACTAGCGCAGGCAGAAAGCCAGCAGCCAGAGGATGGGGCATGCTTGGGGGAGCTGGATATCCAGACTCCCCTAGCAATTCAAGCCTTCCTCATTGAGACACGCAGCCTAGGCACGCTGCGGTTCCTGGGAG
Organism: Anarhynchus alexandrinus; assembly: GCA_008711295.1. NCBI lineage: Eukaryota > Metazoa > Chordata > Aves > Charadriiformes > Charadriidae > Anarhynchus > Anarhynchus alexandrinus. The sequence goes on from VUYV01000046.1 coordinate 206,194, forward strand.
CGCTGGGAAGATGTTTGCAGCCCCTTGTCTCCTAGCCCTTCCACACTTGGCTCTTTGGTAGCAGGGATTTCAAACCCTCATAACTCAAGTCTTTCAGCATCATTCTCTGCTGATTCAAGATGATTTTTTTAACCTCGAAGTCCTGCTCAGCCTCTTTGAGATATTCCAGACATTTTTCAACCATTTATTTTTATTGAAACCAGCCAAGTCTCTGTATATATTGGGCTTTTTTTTTTATCTTTTTAATATACAAATCAGTTTAAAATAGTGTGTAAG